>OZ026813.1:11009043-11178303 GCA_964023185.1 Macaria liturata | reverse complement strand
TATCCGACGAGGAACTCACTTTACTCCCTCATTTATACCTTTAACATTTACAATGGATGTTACATAGATGAAATTAGATAGAATTTTACTGAGTGTAACTTAAACTCTAGACGGTACATATTATATTGCCGTTCATTTTAACATCTTGAATGTTATCACTTTATTCGATTAATAACACGCGAATATAAATGGTTTTCAATAACATTTAGTTTTATTTATATTCCGGATAGGGACTAGTTAAGCTCCGCAATTTATATACTTAGATCATTGAGATTTTACTATACGCTAGTAATATACTTCAATGACTTAGATATTTATTCTAAGCTACAAGCAAAACCATCGACACCATTTATACCACGACATACAAGTTATCTAAGTACATGTTTGGTTTTTCTACGAAAAAACTGAACTTTACAATGCCAGTACCTACCTACTTCAGATAGTTTATGCAAATGAACTTGTACAGGCATAAACTTATACTTAGTTAGTAATTATTGTAATACAAAGACAAATCACGAAATAGTTTGACATTATGACTCCATACCCACTATCTTGATAAAACAAAAGAACAAGAACTTTCATGTATCGTTCATTAGTAAATCATCAAGATACACTTGATAAATTGTATAATTACATTATTACCCGTGGCTGTCGCATGAACCTGCGAAACATCCAACTGCTGATAGTAAATACTGATTTATCGATGTCGATAACACGAATACAAGATAACAACTCACTTCGCACCATTCGATTATAGGACACGTCACTATCAACAAATAACATACTAAATTACAACAAGAAAGTGATAAAAACCAAAAAGTACATAAACAGTTTATATAAGTAAAAGAGGTTTACAGTAAAAAGTTTGGAAGGCTATGGTGGCAAGCAATAATTTGGACATGGAAGATATAAACAGAAGAGAAATGAAAGGAGTTGATAATCCAGCCATGATTGAAGGTACGGTAATTAGCGTTATCATTGAGTTTCACAATATTGAACACCGATTGACATCGGGTAGCAACAATCTGTTTATGGTTTGGCCATAATATTTTTAATAAACTAAATTTATTTACTTAAAGTTTTTTTTTTATTTAAACGATAAGCCTACTATATACTATACTAAATCACTATATCTACTAGATCTTTTTATTCGATTTTTTGTTGTTTATGATATTGATATTAAATTAAATAATTACACTTCAATTCCCATACAAAGTTATTTAAACATAGTCGTCATGCCCCATATAATGGAAAAAGAAACGACTAAGAAGACGATAATACTATATATGTATACTATCTATCACTTGTACAAATACCTACCTTAATATATCCACCTAAAATATCTACCTATTGATCCTATATTGCTAATTTAACAAAATGTACCTATCTATTCTAAGAAACAAAGATAGCGTGATAATGTGACCGGCCGGCATTTGATACTCGTAGCAATGCGTCTGGCACTTCCCAGGGAAGCGTAAAATTTTACTTACTAGCAATTAAAGCCTTAAAATATGAATTGAGTCTCAGGAGTACATTTTATTACTTTTTACTAGCAAACAAATCCGAATATTTTTTCTGAACATATAATATTGTGAAACTTTCAGATGATGGAGATGTTTCTAATTCTAACGGAAGACCCGATTTAGTTATCAGCGTACAACCACAATCTAGTAAGTATCGATTCCTTGATTAAAAACAGTACTAAAATCTGTCGGTGAAATGATTTTTTTTGCTGAGATATGTTCTCGTTATAACAGTTAGGAATACATATGTACATATAGATACCATATTCCTTGAATCTCAGAATACAGAAAGTCTTGAACAACAATCAAATTACCTTGAAAATGCAAAAAAAACCTAATATTAAGCAGAAAGTATAAAATTTTGTTTGCATTCAAATTTACTATTTGCTTTAAGAATAATGGCAGATTATTCTTAAAATACGAGCCAATTGTATTGTTTAATTATTTTTTATAAAAACTGAATTTCCCTTAAGTGACAAATGATTATGTGGCATACGTTACTAAGTAATAAATAATGATTGTTTTCCAGTGAACCGCGCCCAGCTGCCGGTGTCGACGGAGGACTGGCGCTCCACCCCTCGAGGACAGTTCATCCCAACACACGGACTCGACTTCCTCATCGGCGTCTCCAGCCTCCTCATACAGCAGACTGTTGAACTTAATGACAGTTAGTATATGTAACTTCTATTTACTTCTTCCTCATTTACTGGCACGCCAGTGGACCTTAGACCGGTATCAAACATCTCGACAACAGTCACTTTCACACAAACTTTGTTCAGTACTTAACTGCAGTCGACAAACCTTGTCTTTAAACAACGAAACAAAGACCTTTATGGAGGTTTAATAACTCTCAGACCCAGAGTTTGCCGCACGTATACGATCTTGTGAATGTGGATAAAAACGGGCAGTTGATCAGGTAATGAATAGTTTATCTGAAAAATGTAACTTATGATTTATGTCACGAATTCTATGCATGTGCAATAAACAACTTGTTATCGGAATCATGTCGATAAACGATTTCAATAATATTATCATTAGTAGCAAATTAAATGTAGGACACTTTTCCTTTACCTATTTACAATAAAAAATATTTGTTTATGTTTACATAAACAAATATTTGAATTACATGATAATAAAAGCCAGATTAATCATTTGGAGCAGAAAACAGGTACACAAGAAAGTCATTGAAATTGTAAACAAATAAACCCAAAATTCAAAGAATGTCTTCCTTTTAATTCGTTGTTTCTAATTTTCGAATCTCAATGAACAATACGTAAGTAACAAGTCTCTATTGCGAATTGGGATAGAACAAGCTTATTGTTTGGAAACAAAAAGGGGAATACAAAGCACATACTTAAGTACTTACCTATATTTATCTCTAATTAAAACTCGTGCGGTACTTGTTTGCGATTTTTGAGTAAAAGTTTGTGGTGCATAATCGTCAAAGGTGGTGCATAAGATTTTTTCACACAAGATCATCTGAATTGACAGCATTTTTTTTTCATATATTGCCTAACCATCAAAGTTCATCAGTTGCCAAAGGACCTTTTATAATCAATCTCTACAAATTTCAGTGATATCAAAGATAGACTCCGAGAACCGGTAAATCGTGCGTGTTCCCAACGGCGAGGCTCTGTACATCGCGAGCGAGGCCTCCAGCTCCACCCAGCGGTGCCTGTGTGGCAGCGGCAGAGCCTTCACCATGCACCTGCACGACAACACCAGGCAGGAGGCCATGGTTCTTCAGAGGAGATTGGCTGGATCGTCGTGTTTATTTCCTTGTAGATTACAGGTGGGTGGTCCAATTTCCATTTGGCTACAGTATTCTCGCCTATTTACGTTTTTTTTTACATGAGATAGGCTCACGCTTGACTACAACTTGCCTGATGTTAAGCAACGTTGTAATCTACGATCTAGCGCGCTTGCCAAAAGAAACCGGTTTACTCTCGACTTGAAGACCGACAAATTATAGTTCAAGGGGAATAGAGATTCGGGCAAGGAGTTCCACAGTTTGGCTGTTCGCACGATGAAAGTCTAAGCAAACCGCTTGGTGCGAGTCTTTGGAACCTCAACTGTATAACGGTGCCTTCTTGCCGTACCTCTACTCGTACGATGGTGAAAAGGGGCTGCAGGAATTAAATTATACAATTCCTCTAAATGCACACTCTCCGAAATGCAACCTGTAAAAAACCGAAAGACTGGCCACCTTACGGCGGTGCTCAAGGCTTTGTAATTTTGAGCTACAGAGTTTTCCCCGTTTTTCCTAGCATGTTTTTTCCTTAACAGCAGGGTGTTTCACAAACTCGGACAGTTTTCACTCGGAAACGAAACGCTTACCGTAGAACCCTTAGGATCTTTTATGATAGGTGGATGACAGTTTTTGATTAAAATATGTCTGTTTAGACGAAACACCCTGAGAAAAACTTGGGATTTATTTTTTACATTTCCAGGAGATGAAAGTGATCACCCCACCCGGAGACTACGTGGGGCGGGTGGTACAGCAGTGCACGTGGATGATACCTGTATTCCACGTACGGGATGTAGCTGAGCGCACACTGTTCGTCATTGAAGGACCCGCCGTGCTGCAGCGGAGCGCGCTTATGCTGGCTGAGTTCAAGGTGAGAGAGACTCCTCCAGGAGGTGGCATGACCACGTGAGGTGGGTGGTACAGCAGTGCACGTGGATAGTACCTGTGTTCCACGTGCAAGACTACTGGTCGTCTACATCTCGCACGTCGCACATCATGTTCACAGCACGCGCTTAGGTCTTTTGCTTAAGGGATCAACTCGTTTTTTAGCGCTTCCGTAGAGGCAAAGAGATTTTGAAGTACCTGAACTATACGATATTTTGAATACTTCTTTGACTTTTGTACAACTGATACATTACAGTTCTAAGAATTGTAAAAGTCTTATCCACCCTAATAGTAAAAAAGAAAAACTCTTTTAATAGTTTGTTTTTTTTCGTTTTGCCCCTACTACTCGTAGAAAGCATTGTACTTAGATTTTAATGCTTATTATTTCACCTAATTTTCAGATAATGTCAGGCGACGCGTTGCGCGAGGTCGGTAAGATCTCGCACGGGTGGGACCGCGAGCTGGTGAGCTTCGCCACGACGCTGCAGATGCCAGACACGGCGGTGCAACCTAAACACAAGTGTCTGCTGCTCGCTGCTGCTTTCCTATTGGTAGGGTTTCGAACTATGCTTTTAGACTCATACTAAGCAAAAGCAAAGGCTGTATTTTGAATACTTTTTACTGTTATTTTATGAGTACATAAAGGAAAAACATATAATGCTTCTCATGTTCTCGTCATTTAATTCAAATACTTATATTCGGAGCAAATGCCATCCAAAATAGAAAAAAAAACATATAATATTTATTTCCATAATGTAGGTACATTTGGTTGCGATTCAATAAAAATGGTTAGGTAGTATTAATTCGTGTATTTTTGAAAGATGCGAACTAGAGACAAGACTACCTATACAGTATATACTTATATAATATCTACTTATTATTAATTATTTTCAGGAATACACATACTTTGAGAGGTCAAAAGTAAAGTGCTGCTGTGGATGGTGCGCCTGCTTTCGATAACAACCACCCCTGTGCGCGTATGAAGTGTTTCAAGTTCTGTGCTGATACGTAACCGTTGTAATAAGTCTTATGAACTTTATCTACAGTATACATATTCTATGTACATAAAGAACAAAAATATTATTCTTAGACATGTTGTCAATTTATTTGGGGGATGATTCCCGTCATACTTAAAAATAAATAGTTTAAGAAGATTGGTAAATGGTAACCCAAGCTTAGAGTGAGCTTATGTGTTGACTTGTAATGTATAAAATATCAAATGAACTATACTTACCTATTAAAAATAAGTACATAGTTAAAGTTTTTATACAAACTTAATAATGATAGACGATTTTTGGCCGCTATTTTTATACTTTTATAATAAAGGTTAGATTATCCTTGCAAAATTGATTTATTTTGGCCTTACCAAAATTATATTTATTTATCTTTCAGAAATCAGTAGAAATGCAGTGTCAAATACGCAACAGGTCAACACCAACAGAAAATATGAGAAAAAAAAATGTTATCAAATCAACGTCAAAGCTTTAGCACTTTTACCACAATTTTCATTATTTATATTTTTGTACAATTTTGCCATTATTTTTAGAATATAGATTTATGAAATCTGATTTAACAATCAGAAGTTTTAATGGACTGCTTTCCTAAATGTCCTGTGCCTACAAATGCAAACGCCAGATGGCCTTACCAACAATATTATGTCGGGGAGAAAGACCAAGAAGAACGGAGGAATGGTCAGGGAGAGAACCACTGGAGTGGTGCTGAAGTTAGTTCTTAAAAGTTTTTCGATAGCTTGTATGAAGTTAAGTACTAACCAACTAAAATGTAAGGTTGGTTTTCGGATAGTAGTTATGAAGGCATTGATGATGTTGATGATCAAAAGAAGTCGTGTGTACCTAACCAACTTAATAAAATAATGAGGATCACAATTCTACTGGTTCTTAGCTTAAAATAGGTGTGTTTTTGTATTGATACACACACTTGACTACTAGCTGTCTAGTATAACTACCCAGAATAAAGACGATTAAATCTCGATTAAAGTTCGATAAATCTTAGTATATAGCTATTTTCTACTGCCTCCAATGAGCATACTTAACAGATAGACCAATGAATTTTCCTATTGCACATAATGTATGAAAAATCTGTCTCTAATGTAACAAATTTAATCATGATAGTCCTTAGAATGGTACGACGGTAAATTTGTCCACGACACGATGCATGGCCTAGGAGATTACCGGTGGAGGTACAAGGGGCCTGAAGGACTCTTCATCACGTATGAAGGTTACTTCTATGGAAACCGTATGCACGGCTATGGGATCCTTTCCTACCCGGATGGCAGGGTTTTCAAAGTAAGTGGATTCTGATTTATTTTTAATTTCCTAAATCAGTAAATATGTTTGTGCTTCCTCCACAATGGATCTTTTTGAATTTTTTCTCAAGAGTGAAATCCTAGTTATTTATTTTAAACAGATGATTATTAACTAATTCAAATTTTAGTTTCTCTATGTATCCGTTTTGTTCTGTCTGTTTATTTACCTGTGTTCTTGTAAGTACGTGCGTGACGTCAGCCAGCCCCAACGGAAAACCAACGCTGGTTGCTTCCACACAACCAGCATTATGCTGATCTGGGGTTGTGTTCTGGCAGATTTTATGTTTTTTGGGTACCTAGTTGTTGTTATTTGATATGCTATAGACTTCTTTGTCTTAGGGTCTCTTGTATAACAACATGCGCTGGGGTCCAGGAGTGGAGTCTAATACAGACCTTGAAGAGAACGTCGGCATGTGGCGCGGGAATCAACTCATTCGGCTGACTTGGAGACCTAAAGCACCTCCAGTTACCTTGGACTTTAATTTCGGTGCTGCTTCTCTTCGAATTGCCGTAGAGTCTCATAGGACTCTGCTTACCACGCGTTCTAGAAACGTTAGTAATCTTTTATTACCTACTATAGTACAGGTTTGTTATCTCCCATGCAAAAAGGGGTCTTCTAAGATTGAGGTCTGTAAGTATGGTTAAAGTATGATAGGACTGACATGCCAGTGTTGGCCAAAGCCCCAATAAATAAAATTATGAAAAAAAAAAAAGGTTTAGGTGTCTTTTTCTGATGGAAAATCATAACTTTGACGAGTTTTGATTTTGTTATAATTAATGGATAAATTCCTTTCCTTTTACATATTAAATCCTAAATCCCTTTTCAGTTTTTTCGTGGTCACTTTTACTTGTACACAAATGTAAAAGGTAGCATATTTTCGTCGTTTCTGGTTTCATAGATTGTCAAGTTTCAGAACAATTTCAGGTTGGTGAAGTGAACAGTGCTATAGAGTTGCTGAAGCAGAACGGTGCTGAGCCAATCCTTGCTTCATCCAAATGGAGTAAACTGTACCCCAAACACTGCACTGACTTCGCCAGTCGAGTGTGCCACGTTGAGCTGTTTGATCGAGAATATTATAAGAAACAGGTCGTTGAGTTGGAACAAGTAGACAGTATGCCATTGCCAATAGAGAATAATGATGTGAGTATGGTACTTTAATGATATCAATCGTTCTAGTATGCAGTCGTACAAATATTTAGATTTAGATAATAATATTATAATAAGCCGTTTTGCATTTCGAAATACCTGAAATATAAATTTACTTACTCCGTAAATCCCAAGACAGTGGAATGGAACTACCTACCTACTACATATACTACGAGTATGTCCAGTTTTATTTATCAGATACTCCTAAATTATGATAAACAAATTAAGTAAATTATCTGAATACCGTATTCTTAATATTTATAGAACCCTACAGATGAAGATACACCTAACGAGACATATTACGCGTGGAACAACAGTGACATGATGTTTGCTATAATGAAACATAGCTACAAACATGAACGACAACGGCAGAAGTCGGGCGTCAACCTCGCAAATATACTCTCTGGGAATAGAACTGAATTTAAGTTTGCTGCCAAACACGAATATGATTGCAGGTTTGTAAAGCTTACTACGAAAACTACGAAACTGACTTGATCGGACTAAGCAAGTGTCAAGAAATTCTCCTTAGCAATTAAGAAAAAAAAAACATCGTACAAACAAAAACTATCATAACAATACAACTATGCAATGTTAATATGTCTTTCTTTTGTTACATCTAGAAATTTACTCATGGCAAGCTATTTGGGCTACATACATAAAGTGGCTCAATTGATAAACCAAGAAAATGTGCATCCAGATATAGCCGACATATTGGGAAATACGGCGCTCATGTATGCAACCGTAAGTCTTTATATAAAAAACTAAGATGCCACATGGCTATGATTTCTATTTCTAAACAAAAAATAAAATAATAGTTTTAATTTAGTTTTAGCATTAAGGCATCTAGGCCACTTCATCATCATAGAGTCTAATCACTTAGCATGAAAGCGTCCTCTCTTATACGTCAATACTCCCTGTTTTACACTTGTATTGTCCAAGTGCCTTTCATCTGCAATCTTGGCACTTTTATACGTTACTATACAATATTTATTTTGTTCCTCAGTGCGGAAACCAAGTCAAAATAATCCACTTCCTAATAGAAGCAGGCGCAAATGTGAACAACTACAATGATTCTTGTTGCACCCCGTTAGCACTGGCTTTGATCAGATTTGCATGTATTAGCAAGGATATTCCATCCAGCTCAATGGTACAGTCAATAACACCTGCTCCGCAGCCCTTCAGTCTACCTCTTCGTAAGTCAATAGTAAATGTTTATTTTTGGAGTAGGTTCACATTATACATAAAATACTTACCTACGTGGATTTACCTCAAACATTAATAAATTGCTTTTGTTGGTCTGTTTGATATACGCTGCAACACGGCGACTAATAGTGGTAATTTTTGACAGAATGATAATATACTGTGAGTAACATAAACTACTTAGGTACTCCCTATCTCAACAGAACACGAGCGAAGCCACAGCTTTTCATCAGCGTAAGATAAAATGTTATATTTTTTATGAATAACGTGATTTCTAAAGTTCTATTATTCATTGTAATTTTATAGCTCCGAGGCCATCAGAGTGGCACATCACACGTGAGATGTCTTCTCCAGTAGACGCCCCCATGTCCAGAAGTGGCAGTAAGAGCAAATTAGTCAGTCCACAAAAATCCAAGGCGTCTGCAACAAATCTCTCAGCAAGCAAAAAATCTATTGTCACTGGCGATCTCGCCAAGACAAAGAAAATCTCGGTAGATCTAAATGATGTATTCCGAGAACGAAAAATAAGTCCGGAAGAAAAAGTATTCAACGAAATACATTCAGAGTTTTTACTTCAGGCCCAAGACGTTTTCTTTGCTGTTGGTAAACCAAACGCTTCTACCCCTTATTTATTCGAGGTGTCAGATATAACTGCGGAACTTGATGCTAATGTAAAGGATGACCGTAAAAATCAAGACACCAGTAAGCCAAATGTGGTGAAAAACAACACTAAACCAAGCCAAGTTATGTTGCATAGTCCAGAGGTTGCATCGTTGACCAGTGCTGATCGAGCGAAATATGAAATGTTAGTAGATATTATATACTCTTACTGTACATTTTTTATCTGACATACTTAGTAACGATGCATTACGTATGTGAAAATATTCACACACAGTAAAAATTTATGATCGACTTTGATACTTCCCAAATTTTATGATCTCCATCCCTTCACCCCATCACATTACTTTAACATTGAATATCCTTAGGCTAGAGAAGACAATGGCAACGATACTCCAGCTGCTATCAGATGGAGGCGATCCTCGTCTGGTGCGAAGTCCTCAGTCGGCGCTGCGGCTCGCTGGAGTGTCAGGCTCCGCAGAATTAGTGCGACTGCTTGTGCAGCATGGAGCCTACGTCAATGAAATATACCCGGAGGTAGAAAAATATAGTTGATGTTTTTTATTTGTTTACAATTATTTCAATCGTAGGTATAGTCTGGTCGCGGAACAGGAAGAAACTGGAACGTATAGATGATATGTATGTACATATTGTGTAGCAGCAGAGACGGTGTAAATAATTTTCGTGCAAAAATCCTTTCTTAGAAGAAGATAAAGGAGAGTATTTTAATAGCTTACATCAAAGTATTATTTATTTTCAGGCGCATGATTATTCTGCCTTAGACATGGCTATTTTGGGACCACTCACGTATGAAAACTTAGCGCTAATTCGGACTATCCTTGAATATGGAGGCACAGCTAAGCACAGGTTGAAGATGCAGGATCCGGAAGCACCAGGCCCTACGTTACTGCACGTATTGCTTGCTAAGCAAGTTGAAGATGATGTGCAAAATGAGGTAAATCAATTTTGCGGCTTTTATATACATTGAGGAAATAATTGCAAATTTTGTACCATAACTTTTTTTATTTGGAATATATGTACTATTAAGAAAAAGTTTATATGGGCTAATAAGAACTAACATGGCATTTTCCTCTTTACAGATATATCGCCAAATCCTAGAACTGCTGTTGGAGTACCAAGCGAGTCCGTTGGACCAGTTCAAAGGGTCTTCGGCCGTTGATGTTGCTATGTCGAAGAGTCTGAACGATTTAGACATTTTTGTGAGAAGTCCTAGAACAGATCTTAACGCAATAATAAATGTAAACAACCAAACCGTTCTCGTGAAGATGTTTGCGAAGGAGTTTTTTAAAAACAACCCAATCGACGAGCGTTTGCAGATGGTAAAAGCCTTTTTTTTAATAATCTAATAGATTGATCTGTTTGTTGTACTAAGTACATCAATATTAAAAACGAACTGTGTTCTTGTATCTACCTAGTCAGGTCATAAGTAATGTCACACAGTAAAAACTTTTCTTTTAGAATGCTGGCCACAAAAAAGTTTATTGAATTCGAATTTCGAATTGTTCATGAAAATAAAAATGTATACTTTTTAGAATTTTACTCATTTTTAAATATGGAGTGGACGCTTAAAGAAGACCGTGTTGCAGTTATTGCATTGCATCGTTGCGGTTACGCGCCAATTCAAATTTTTGACATAGGTACTGAAAAATTTGAATATAACCAAAAGATTCGTTTATCGTACCATCAAACGATACAATGACGACTCTAGTGTAGATGACAGGTCAAGAAGTGGTCGCCCTCGGTCTGTTAGGACTCCAGCAGTGATAAAAGCTGTGAAGGCGCGAATTCAAAAAAATCCCAAACGTAAGCAGAAACTGTTGGCCCTTCAGATGGGGTTAAGCAGAACCACGGTGAAAAGGGTGTTAAATGAAGACTTAGGGCTTCGGGCATATCGAAGAAAAACAGGACATCGTTTGAATGCTCGTCTAATGGACCTGAGACTGAAGAGATGCCGCGCTTTGTTGAAGCGGTACGCGGGAAAAAAATATCGGGAAATTCTTTTTTCGGATGAAAAAATTTTTACCGTAGAAGAGAGCTACAACAAACAAAATGATAAGGTGTACGCACACAGTAGTGAAGAAGCGAGCAAACGTATTCCGCGTGTCCAACGAGGTCATTTTCCATCCTCGCTCATGGTATGGTTGGGAGTTTCTTATTGGGGCTTAACAGAGGTACATTTTTGTGAGAAAGGTGTAAAAACGAATGCAGTTGTGTATCAAAATACAGTCCTGACGAACCTTGTGGAACCTGTTTCTCATATCATGTTCAATAACAAGCACTGGGTATTCCAACAAGATTCAGCGCCAGCTCATAGAGCGAAGAGCACACAAGACTGGCTGGCGGCGCGTGAAATCGACTTCATCCGGCACGAAGACTGGCCCTCCTCCAGTCCAGATTTGAATCCGTTTGAATCCGTCCGATTACAAGATATGGCAACACTTGGAGGAAAAAGCGTTTGATGATGATGATTGACATGGACCTCGTTCGTGCAGCGATAGACGACTGGCCGCGCAGATTGAAGGCCTGTATTCAAAATCACGGAGGCCATTTTGAATAAACTTTATTGTCATAAGAATCTATGTTTTGTTAAGTTCATTTTGGTATATAAATGGTTACATAAAGAATAAAGTTGTTTCAATTATTTTATATTAAACATGTGACAGAATTTATGACCTGACTAGGTATATTATTATTTACTTCTATTTCTGATGTCATGACACTGTACCTAGTGTACCTACCTTACAAATATTTCTAATACAGTCGGGAATGTATTAAGATTTCATCGGGAAAAAAATATAATGTAAAAAATTTATTTTATGTTGTAGTTATCGAATCTACTATTGTATGGAGCTGATCCTTTGGTAGAATGCCAGAACGGTGAAGAAACATATGAAAATCTTTTCGTTTTCGCAAAACAATACATCGATGCTACGGATAAATCAAAAGGTCAACCCGCGGGTTAGTTGTCTTGTTCAAATTATGTTGTAATGACTAGAATTTATCGGTGATACTTACTTATTATATTTTTCTTGCTTCCACAGCAGATCCCAAAAACGGAAAAGGTAAACCTGGAAAAGAGAAACCTGATAAAGCAAAAAAAGAGGAACCTTCTAAACCGAAAGCAGGGCTTGAAGAACTGGAAGACTACAAGCAAGCATTCAACCTTGTGAAGGACTGTGTGAGGATACTGCATATACGGTGGATTCAGGCCAAACTTCTGAAGGAACTGCTGGCAGTCGTGGAGAAGTGAGTTTTTATCTCTTGCAAATTAACTTACAATTAAATTTAAAATTAGCAGTAAAATTGGACGAGCGGGTGATAGGTATAATTTTTTATGCGGATAGTACCTACTCGCATCTTTGTAATACAGAAGTACCTACTAATTCTAATGCAAATGCAAATGTTCTTCCCTCAAATGGTCCCAGGATTCCAACTACTTTTTGTCTTGGATAAACATGAGTATCATCGCGGGACCTGAGTCAAACCATCATTTCAAATAAATCTGTATGACACGTGAACCTTTTTTTGACAATTTCTCAAAACAGGTTCGAACACCGTCAATGGAATATGATCCTTCCGGAACACAAGAACAAAAAAGCCTGTGGGTTGTGGCTCTCCATGCCCCGCTGCCTCGAAATATGGGACATGCTCAAAACTAGGAGGCCGACCAAAGTAACAGATCGCAGAGTATTAAAACATCTCCTCTCCATGGTACATTTCTACTGCAATCGTGTCAAAACTGAAGCAAGAAAATATTTCAAAGCACCAGTAACAGCTGCAGAAAAAGATGCCATCGATCACAATGTGTGCTGTATTATCAAAGATCATAAAGCTGGGAATAGAAAGGAGAGCGAATCAACCGTAAATCTATGTCGCCCGTATGTGAAACCGGAACTTGCTAGACGGGCTGTAAGTTAAATTATCTTTGTAGAGGACCATTGCACTAATCTATTGGCTTAGATTTATGTACTCTGTGGTAGTACCATAATTTAAACAGGTTGAAAAATATTAAATGGTGTTCAAACCTCTTTTGCAGATATCGAAGTTTCAAATTTGCTTCGAATGCTGTCTTCCGCTGCCAGAAGACAAGATAAAGTGCTCGTTTTGTAAACAAGTGGCCTTCTGTTCTCTAAAATGCATGAAAGAGAATATTGTGGAACAAAATGTGGGCGTACATCCTTGCAGTGAGGACTTGAAGGAAAAATATTTTCCAAGCACTACTAGTTCTTCCATGGTTCCATCATAAATGAAATAATTGTTATTATTTATATGTATCTGTGGCCGTTTTATTTACCTCTATGTATGTTGAACTTGTTTTATAATATGATGGGGATTGGCCAAGTTTGAACACTATAAAAAGTATATGAACATGTGAAATATAATATTAGAAAATACTAGGTAAGTATATAAATACAATAGGTACATCGTGCAAACTGAGCTAGCACTGGTTAGTTAGCACACCTAAAAAAAATTCAAATTATTTTCCGCAATTTTATGACTGGTGTTGTCTTATTGGCAGTTATTGGACAAAATGTCATTGTCATTGTAAGATTTTCAGTAATACCATTATTAAAAATATGTCCCACTTTTGGCAATTTCAATTGTTTTTTTTTTGTCACGGATAAGATAACTGGATATCTGCAGATCGCTTATTTGTTTCGTACACTCATTTCTAAATCACATACTTTCACAATTATGAAGCCTTAAGTCTGGGAATGTGTATCTTTATTCCTACGAAAGGGAATCTTGCAACTACATACGCCAATAGTTTTTACTAGAGCCAAAAGCAACAAGTAAGACTTTTTAGAGTTTTTAGCTTATTTCATTTAATGTTATATGGTAGCACTTCAGTTTGCTGAAAAGAAAAATGAACAAGAACATGTTCGCGGTAATTTTCCGTAAACAATAAAATTTTATGAGAATTTTGTTGAATATTGCTGTAAGAACAATACACACGGCTACAAGAATGGCTACGCCAGCTAAGAAAGCAAAATTGGCATCTGCCAAAGGATCTGAAAGCTCGGAATCAGGTCATGAAACTGTTGAAGAGCTTATGAAAAAGTTGCAAAAAAATCGAGAGGACACAGCAAAATCAGTTTTGGAGTTTTCCTTCAATAAAAGCCGTATAAGAATAATATCTCAGGAACAGATGGTGCCTGATTACGCAGAAGGCATCGTTTATTGGATGTCCAGGGACAGTAGAGTTCAGGATAATTGGGCATTCTTGTATGCACAAAAGCTTGCTCTCAAGAATGAGGTGCCGCTACACGTATGTTTCTGCCTCATAAAGAAATATTTGGACGCGTCACTTCGTCAGTTCCACTTCCTAATAAAAGGTCAGTTGCTACTTTCATTGTAGTTTTAGTTAGAGTAATTTTGTTCTTTGTGTTCTGATGGTCTGACTAAAGTGGATTTGACAGTTGACTACTATAACAACATGAAAGCAACTGGCTTGAAAGAATATAGTAGGTACCTACTTGAATCAAGTACTTGGTAGGTATTTTTTAAGGTTTGGTTTTGGAGAAATCTTATTAGACTAAGAAAGACAGCTATACCAACAGCTAGCTATATTTCTACGGAGATAAATTAGTCAATTAATAATATTGAAGCCACTAACTCATTACTACTTAGTTTAAGTAAGTCATAATTTGAAGCCTATGTTCTAATTCTACTTGGGACCAATAAGTCCTTCATGAATATCTGGCTAAGGATGCCTGGGGATACATCCTAACCCAGATATTCATGTCAGTTTGACACCAGAGTTGGCCACCCTCATATGTACTTACTTAGTCTACCCCAGCTAGGTGCACTGACACCAGAGTTGGCCACCCTCATATGTACTTACTTAGTCTACCCCAGCTAGGTGCACTCCCATGTCTCACTAATATATTATCATATTTTTTAGGTCTAGAGAAAGTAGCGGCAGATTGTAAGAAGTTGAACATTTCCTTCCACCTGCTGGAGGGTTGTGGAGAAGTAGCGCTGCCTGACTGGGTGGAGGAGCACAAGATAGGGGCGGTGGTGTGTGACTTCAACCCACTCCGGGTGCCCCTGAGCTGGCTGGAGGGCCTGAAGAAGAAGTTGAAGAAAGATGTGCCTATTATACAGGTATGCTTACAAATCAAAAGTGATTTAATGATTTTATAAAATGTAATAACAAACATTGGATATTGTGCTATGAACTAGGGCTTTTGGGTTCCTATACAATCTATACATACAAAAGTATATGAAAATAATTCAAGAAAAAAACTCTTTTACAACATACAAAGAGTTTGTTGTGACTTAATAGCAGTTTTGATTAGATCCTATTTGTGAGTGTTGATTTTTTATTGTGGTTTTACGTATATATGGGCTATTTTACCCTATACCTTTTGGTTCTGCTATTTACAATCATGTAAATCTCAGTAATGATTTAAATATTTGGTATTTAGTGTTAATATTTGAAGTAGCCACTTGAATAATACTATTTACTCCTGAAACTTACCCTGGAACTGTAATTTATTTATTTGATTAATGGGTGAGCAGCAAATTGTTAATGTAATATTTCTATATAATATACTTTGTTGAAAAAAATTGAGACAAACCTTAACAATATGTTTGCTCATTACTTCCAGGTAGATGCCCACAACATAGTCCCATGCTGGAAGGCGTCGGACAAGCAGGAGTACTCGGCGCGCACCTTCAGGAACAAGGTGAAGGATGATAAGATCAAGCCTTACCTGACTGAGTTCCCACCTGTCATCAAACACCCACATAGCAGCAAGTTTGAACCCAATGTGAGTATTTTTTTTTTATTTGGGCCATAACTTTGTATTGTACCAGTTCTCAAGTAATACCAATGTGAGTAGAGAGAGCTAAATTAGCTTTGATTATATATATATTATAACTCCATAGTTACAAGTTAATTTGCAAACACAATAAAAATAAAAATTTGTGGTATAAAAACGACTGTAGGTTTCAGTTGTGTTAGCCTATTGTATTAAAAGACATCCAAAGTTATAAAGCAGTCAAATTAAGTATGTATTCTAACTCAAACTTATAATGTTTATGAGGTTTTATACAACACTTAAAACAAAGTAACATTGTTGGATAGGGTGGTGATTTATTTCAGATAATCCATAATAATTCCTTACTTCCTTCATTCCAACTAGCTTTTTCTTAGGCTATTCATGCACATGGAAAAAGTATTTAAGAATTATTTAAATCATAATTAGTGCATTAGTACTCAGCTAGTGGAGGCAATTGCATGGGATTAAAAATGTTAAACAAAGGACGACCCGGTCAGTATGTGGATGGGTGACCGAAAAGTGGCTTTCCATGGACGTTTCCGTGAGTCGGATGACACGTTAAATTGTAGGTCCTGGCTGATTATCTAGTACGGCAGTCGTTAAACCATGTCAGGGTGGCTTGATAAACTCTCGACGCCAAGGTTGGCCACTCTCATTAGATATGAAGATTGTTTTTTATATATATAAATTAAATTGAATAATTCCAGCCGATAGACTGGAACCGCGCCATAGTGACGCGCGACGCGGACCAGTCCGTGGGCCCCGTGGAGGGCTTCTCCCCCGGGTACGACGAGGCTGTGAAGACTCTGCACTCATTCATACACAGGAGGCTGCGGAACTATGCCAAGGATAGGAACAACCCAGTGCTCACTGCTACCAGTGATCTGTCGCCATGGTTCCATTTTGGTAAGAACCCTAATTTTTATAGGCTATCAACTTATTACATACATTTTAGAATGTTCTAGATATCTACCACATTTAGGCCTAAGTGCATAACGTGTCTAAACATTTATTTAGTAATTTTGTCGCTTAATTTGTTGAAGAATAGATGCCGTCGCAAGTGAACCGCAAGTGAAATTTACCCAAAAGAACTTCCTCATTAAATAAGCACTATGGGCACATGGGGTATTTTTCTCCATGCTTAATAAATTGTGAGTATGTTAGTTGCTTCTTTGAAATGGATCGCAATTATTTTCAGGATATTGGAATGGAGATAGATAGGCTCAATATACACTCCTTACATGAGTCAGGCAGTGAGCCTATTTAGCTTCAAAATGTTTGCTAAACAAATACCATTTATTTGATAAATTAATAAACTGTTCTATTTTATACATTTCAGGTCAGATCTCAGTGCAGCGAGTAGCTCTCTGCTTAGAGGAATACAAGAAGAAATACACGGAGAGTGTGAACGCTTTCCTAGAAGAGGCTATAGTACGTCGCGAGCTGACAGACAACTTCTGTTTCTATTGTGAACACTACGACAGCATCAAGGGAGCTCCCAACTGGGCGCAGAAGACTTTGGATGATCACAGGTATGTACATACATTAAGGATTGGATTTGTAACCAAATAGTAACTCAACATTTTGCTTTTTCATTTTATGTAGGGTGATGGCACCAGTAATGGACACTTTAAGAATAGTGTTCCGTTAAATTTAAAATAACTTTTTGTTTTTTACTCTTGTACCAATAGTGATTAGTTTTATGGTCTTATGTTATCCTTAATAAAGGTAAGGCTATCATTATATTAATAAAACAGTTTTATTTTGAGAATAAAATAACCATAACCAAAATTACACAAAATCTCCAGTGATGAACATAAAAACTCCAGTCATGAAACTCCAGTAATCGACACTCTCCAGTAATGAACACCCAGTGTTTTATATTTACCCAGTTTAGAACATCCGGTAACTGACACTTTATCTAAACATAACAAAGTTACCAACATAAGTTTGTTATCAGAAGCTATTATTATAGAAATAAGATTTGTTTTTAAATTAAAGATATTATGTTTAATATATTTATTTATTCGTTTAATTAATAACATGGCACCAGTCTTCACATTAATTGCTAACCTAACTAAATGGAAATCGTCAGAGACGAACGTACCTACGCAAAAATCTGTTGCATTGTTGGACATATGATAGTATTTTTAACTAATCTAAATCGGTAACAAATATTCAGCCTCTTAACTATGATTACATATCTTAAAAATCAGTTTATCAGGCTTGATGTTTAGGAACAACTAGAGGTGCCAAGGGCCCAATTAGGCGAGTACTAAGCACAATAGCTACAAAGTACACTAGGAAAAATTATAAACAACAAATATCGCCTTACTCGTATAAAAAAGGTAAATATTTTTGCATTTCCTTTACCTTGTAGAAACCTCTTTTTATACATATAGGTTTATCTATCTTTTCGATAACATTTTCTGTCTTGTACCATATTTTATCCACAGAATCGGGCCATTTGAACGCATTTCTCCCAGAAAACGCCATTGTGCTTACTTCGTACTGGTTTCCTTCGACATTTTCTACTTTTCCAGGAAAATGCTCACCTTCGTATTTTACAATTACGTAATTTCCAGTAGTAATAACTTCACTGTTCTCATTTTCAGTCTCTAGTGAGGCGTCCGTATCAGAAGAATTTTCGCGCAAATTTTGCGACTGTTGGCGTGTATACTCCTCTAAGTAATTATTTTCAAAATTTCCGGTACTGTCTTCACTTTCCGCATATTGCACCTCCATATTAGAATCTTCTGACGTTGAGTCTTCGTTTTGAGGTTTTTTCTTCTGTTTCGATCGATTTTTTTTATTTTTAGCGATCTTCTCTCTAAGGAGTTTATTTTCTTGTCTCTTTTTTGCTCTTGCTTCTTTTTCATCTTGTTCCTTCTTTTTTGCTATTTCTTTCTTTCTGTAGTATTCTTGCCACGCTTTCCCCGTTACAGCTGAAGGGAGTTTTTCTTTTTTAAATCGTTTTTTATTTTTATTTTGGGTATCTTCGGGCCAAAACAGATTCCGTTTGAACGGAGAAGGTACGATTACACCCAAAGTTGCATCCAATGACTTTTTCGGTGTTGATGTAGATGCTTGTTCATGTGTATACTGCTTCGATTGGGAATCTCCAGTTCCAAGAAAAATAATGGGCGGCTCAATGTTTGAAGGCAATACTTGTTCAATGATTTTAGAATTCAGTTCAATACTTGTTTTATTAGTCTGTTCTTTTGTATTTCCTGTTAAAAGGCTTTGAGTGTCTTCTTGAAGTGTTTCCGCAGTTGCCAAAATTGCCGAACATGAGCGACCACTTTGCTTCTTCTCATTGGGTAAATCGGGAGTCTCATCAATAGTACAGCTACTGGGAGCAACATTGTCCAAACATTCAATTACAGCCATATCGCCAGTGTCACTTCCGGTATGAACATCTTCTTGCACTCTCGAAAACGAGGAGACAGCCAAGTTCTTTGATTTTGTATTTTTCAAGAGGTCGTCTGCTTTACTTTTAGCCCAAAGGGCATATAGAGAAATATCTCCATCAGGGACACTATCTTCAATAGTATCTCTGTTTTCGTAGAAGAGTTTGTTAAATAAATTTAACTTCTCAACCGAAAATACTCGAACGATTTCGCTTTCCAAATACTTCACATACTCTTTTAAAGCTGGATTGCTCTTAACGGAAGTATTTTCTGTGTCCTTGATTTTAGACATATCTATGTAGTCGGGTCCAAAGGGAAATAGACCACCAGCTCTAAATCCATTTTTTATGCATTCGCTTGTTAGTTGCGTGACGGCTTTCTGAAGCAAAGGCGCAAAGTTTTCTTTCCTTAGATTTAGCCCCAAATGTTGTGTTTTCCATTCAGTTACAGTCTTCTTCCAAAATACTTTTAGGGGCCTAAATACGGCCAAATCTAGCGGTTGTAGAATATGCGTGGAATTTGGGAACAAGGCTATGATTTCTATTCCGTTCTTGGCACAAAAATCTGACAGATGTAATGTCAAGTGAGATTTATGCCCATCTACGAAGAACAGTACTGGTTTCTCAATTTTCATTTCTTCCAGCCAGGGGTTAAAAATGTTCGTTATATATTCGAAAAACGTACTACCACACATCCAGCCGCTTTCCGATTTTCCGACTCCCCATTCCTTAGGTACGCTAGCTGCAATATTTGCGGGAATCCTCTCATAGTTAAACACTATCATAGGAGGGGCAATTATGCCTGCTGCATTAGCTGTGAACAATACTGTAAGGTTTTCTTTGTCGTCACCGCATGAGGTATATAAGTGTTTCTCTCCTTTTTTTGTAATGACATTACCAGGCTTAGGCGATAAAAAAAATGCGCTCTCATCTGCGTTGAAGATTCTGCTCGGTTCTTTTGCAATTTCTTTTAAGTCATTTTCCTCTAAGTAGAGTTCAATTTCTTGAAACCAGTTTCGGATGCCAGCCTCAGTTACATTATCACGAGCGGTTGATAGGTTTTCTGGTGTTCTTTGCACCAAAACTGGGTGCCTTTTCATAAAAGACTGAAACCATTTTTTACCGGGTCTGTTATTCGTGAAGGGATTTTCGCGGTTTTGATCAATCATGATTTTTTGTACGCTATCTAGTAAACTGTCTTTAGTTATTGGGAAATGCTTATCAGACAGTGCCAACAACCATTTTACCAATATTTCTTCTTCCGTTGCTGTGAGCACGGTACTGGGCCCCATAGCACACCCGAGTGAAGTTTTTCCCATAACTTTATTGTATAGAGTTATACGAGGGACTCCATACTGTTGAGCAGCAACGGAGACTTTTGTTCCTGCCCGTACAGCCTCCATCGCTATCTCCATTTGCTCTTGAGTATAATTTTTCCTAGAAGCCATCTAGAACAAAATCAGTTAAGACCAGTTATGGACACATATTTTACCCAATGATCGACACATTGTTCTTTACTGGTAACTGTGCTACTATCAGTGTATATCAAATATATACTTAATCAGCGTATGAATTAGAACCAAATTTGCGCATCAACTAAGAAAGTCTAAAAAAACATAAGTATGGACAACTGTCCATTACTGGATAAAGTTGAATTATATGTACCAGTGATGAACATCGGCTCCAAAAAAAAGAAAAATGGAGATATACATGCACAACAAAAATCAATTTATCTCTAAAGTATAAGCACAATTCAAAAAATCAAGTAAAAAACGATTAAACCTAATAATAACTAAAACGTAAGTAAAATCGTAGACTCACTTTCTTATCGATTTCGTTAATAATATTGGATTTTTCTCTCGCAGCATACCGGCGCACAACTAAATTTCCGCCATCTTAAAACGAAAGGGCAGATTTTATTGACATACGCACATTTGACAGCTGGGAATGTGGTGTCTATGGCTTTGTGTTGCCATGAATGAAAATATTTTACTGAGGCTTAATTTTAACGTAAAAAATAAAAAGTGTCATTAACTGGTGCATGTCGAACACTGGTTCCGTCACCCTAAGCTTTTGTCCAATTATGTAAATTATACTAATCAACATTTCTTTGTTTTATTGTGCCCAAAAAGCATGTAACCCAAATGTAAGATAGGAGATAAAATACAATATAAGAAATATCTTTCCCTCTACAAGCTAGAACTGATATTTAATTTTAAAATTTATTTATTCAAACTTCATCACTTAGTCTTATTTTTATATATTTTAACTAATTTACTTTTTATAAATTTTTCAAACTTATTGACCATATCTGCAACTTAACTTACTTAAACTTGTTTCATTTCCAGAAAAGACGTGAGACCCTACATCTACACTCTGAAAGAGTTATCCGAGTCCAAAACCCATGATGACCTCTGGAACTCTGCTCAGATCCAGCTGGTGAAGGAAGGCAAGATACACGGATACCTCAGAATGTACTGGGCCAAGAAGATACTGGAGTGGACAGAGAGCCCGGAGGATGCTCTGAAGTATTCTATTTACTTGAATGATCATTATGCTTTGGATGGACGGGATCCTAATGGATATGTTGGTGAGTACATATTTTAATATACTTAAAGAATTTTTTATGGGACTGGTTCCTACTACTGCATAAAAAAGTAAAAATACATAAGGCTTTTGTCCTGATTTCATTGTAGTGCAGTTGAATAGTTCTATTTGTAATGTAAACTATTAATTATAGTATCACTAACTTTGTTTGCAAGCTCCATGTACAAATCTTTTGGTTTTGGTAAAAAATTCAAAAACTATTTCAAAATTTTTCTTCGTGTTCGTGTCTCTAACCAGCTTTTAGATATCTAATATTTCAAGTAGTAAGTATATTGTTCATATTTTGGAAATATTTCTGGTTAAATTTTAGTTGAATAATTTGACTCTTAAAGAGTTGAATGATTAAAAGTATGCAAAGAGTAGTTTGGAAGCATTTTTTGTGTATAATTTGACTCGGTGTATCATGTATGATTATTTTGTCCCAGGGTGCATGTGGTCAGTATGCGGCATCCACGACCAGGGCTGGCAGGAGAGGCAGATCTTCGGCAAGATACGGTACATGAACTACGAGGGATGCAAGCGCAAGTTCGACATCAAGGCGTTCGTGGCTCGGTACGGGGGGAAGGTGCATAAGAAGAAGTAATGTTTCCATGTTGATAGAGAATTTGTAATTCTAAGTAATGCTACGAATAAATGATAGTATAGAAACGTAACTGCACCAAATAAACTAATAATTCCACGAGAAGGTCAACCGCCGCCACCGCGGTTGAATTGGTTAGAGGGTGGTGCTTACCCTTAAGCATCAGCTGCGACCAAGCATACTGCTATTTGCAGCATTATAACCAATCACAAGCAAGCTTTTTGTGAGGGTGGTGTGTGGGAGAGAAAGAAAATGTTAAATAAAGCATTTCCAACGCGGCATTTTTAAAGAGTTACACTTCTATAGTGTCAATTATTATTCGTAGAAAAGTAAAGGGAAAATGTTTTGTAAGTGTTTTCATTGCAGTATAAGAATAAGAGTAGGTACCTACTTCTTGTTTGATTAAAAAAGCAGTTTACTATTCTAAATGGGTACCTAATGTGATCTCGTACTTATTTGTTTGCGACTAGGTAAGTACTTAATCGGAATATCAATACATAACTTACAAAGTAGCTGCCATCCCTGACGGCCAGTATTTTAGATGGGTGACCGTGACCAGACCATTCCAAAAAGAAAAAGTGGTATTTTACATCTGATTAACAAGTATGACCAAATGTTGTTGGTATTGGGGGGCTGCTGAAACCGAAAGTTGTACTTACAAAGAACCCAGTATGTTTCCAATAATTATGTTATCATTTCATTTTACCCGCGAATTTTATTTATTTCGCCTGTTGTTATGCGATAATTTATTCTGTCAAATATTTTTATGTTAAACATAAATTTATTGATCCTACACCCAAATCTAAGATTAACGTTAAGTAGTTTGTTAAGAAGTTTTATAATATCTAAATGTAAGTTAGTATTATTGTAAGTTTATATATTTGCAGTCCTCATTGGTTGGAGGTACCTGCTAATTAACATTCAATGTTGTCTATTATTATAGGACTGCAAGTAACAGGGATATGAGGAAAGTGAATGTATAAAAAAAGAAAAACTATCCGAGGAATAAAATTGATAACCTCCTTTTTTTGAAGACAGAAAAACTGTATGAACAATGGAAGATAGTAAAAGATAAAAGCTTTAGGTTTTGCGTAAAATTGCATATGTTTCCTCATATCCCTGTAGGTATAAGTTTTTATTTCTACCTCATCTTGAATCTTTTTTACTAATATTAAAGTATTTGGAACATTTTCACCATCAAGTTTGTTATTTCATTTCACACCACCTACTGCAAACTTACCTACCCTGACAGCTAGGAAATAAAAGATTGATTTGCATATATTTTTTTTTATTTAATGTGACTGTTCCGTGGTTACACGATCATATACTTCGATTATTTTAATAAAAATTAGAAATAGAAAAATAATATCAAAGACATCTTCATTGGAACTTTCGAGGAGTCAAAGTTTTTAAACATGTTTCTATTACATCAGAATTTCATAGAGTAGGTACAACACTTTTATCAAATTCGTATCATTTTACAGTAACCGAGGCTCAGCGATATTGAAAACATAATTACACATGGTTACAAAATCTCTTAAAAAGCACAATTTATTCAATAAGATTCCGTCAAACAAATTAAATAAAACGTTATATCAAATTGTCATATGAACAAAATAAACAATCGTCTATTATGTCTCAAATTATTATTACATAATCATAAATAAATCTACACAGAAAAATAATATTTAAGTCAATAAGATTTACCACACGTTTTAATTGAAAAAGAAAAAAAATATGTTATTACATGTCGTCGACTGCACTCATTTATTATGTTACAGACAGATAGTAAATTGTATTTTATTATGATTTTTAGTATAATATACCCGAGTACTTAACTGTTTCGACTATGAACACAAATCGTGGCTCGTTTCTACGTACAATTCCACTATTACAGTACAAGGGCTATACATACATTAGAAAATACAAGCTTACAAAGAGGTCTCAACTGGCGAGATGAAACAACTGTTGAACTGAGATCATAACAAAACGAACTGAAGCTGGGGGTTAATGTTAGTCCAATCATTGTATAGATATACCCCCCGTGGCGTATAATTATAATGTAAAACTGAGGAGTGGTTACTAATCCGGTCGCGTTCCTCGGCTAATATCGTACGTTGATATATCTATACCTGTCTCGGTCGTGACGCGACCTGCGAGCGTGCGTGCGAGAGAGACAGCCATACACAGATCAACGTGCGTTACTGCCCGCTGTCCGCGACTTTAGTTAATGTCTAAGTGTGTGTTGTGTAGTATGTGTGTGTGTGTGTGTGTGAAAGCAGAGCTGGGTTCGCTGTCTACTGCACGCAGCAGTTGTTCTTGTGGCCGTTCTTCTTGAGGCGCGACTTGGGGCGGTACTTCTCCAGGTACGAGAGCTGCTTGGCGTTGATGGCACCGCGCCGCTGACTGGAGGGAGAACGGACAGGGTAAGTGAAAAGCTCAGAGTGAAACTTGGAAACTAAAAATACTGGGATACAGAAATTATACCATAATTGTAATGAATGATTCCCATATTCTGTATAAAATCTCGATCATAATTATTTAGAGCTTTGGGAAGGAATACATTTTCTATTTACCACTGTTTGGACGTAGAGACTACGTTGTAATACTGAAGGCTGTTCAGACAATCTTTAAACTACGAGTATATCTACAATACTTCTTCGTTGTTTCTTTAGTCATGGAGTCATGTCAATAATAGAAATTGTAAGAGAATGCGATGATATAAGAACACAAACACGAGCAAAATACCCTGGAACAGCTAAAAGAGGGTAGTTCTTTGCCTGTCTATGTGACAGTACATTGGAATGAGTGTACTCACTCCCTGATGGTCTCGACCGCCTCCTCGTACTTCATGCCGAGCTCGATGAGCGCGATGGCCACCATGACGGGCGCGCGGCCCAGCCCCGCCACGCAGTGCACCGCCACGCCCGCCTCCGGCTTGTTGGCCGCTCTGCAATAAATACATCATGCTAATCATATAATATAGAGTCTGACTAGTATTATTGCAGAGGAGTATGCTCGCTTGCCCGCGAAACCCGTCCTTGCCGAGGTGAAGGGATATTATGGTAGGTTTTAATCGGTAGTGGAGTCTCATTAGCTCCGAGCCCGACATACCCCGCTGCCCAGGGGAGAGTGCGGGGATGCGTAAATGCATTTCCTCCACGGGATAAAAAAAGGGTAGATAGCGCTGAGGAGAAGTCACTGTCTGTTTGTATCTATAAATAAATAAAATAAATAAATATTCCGGGACATATCACACAGCGCCATCTAGCCCCATACTAAGCTTACGCTTGTATCATGGGTACTAGATGACGGATACAATACATTTTTATTTATACTACATCATTTTTAGAAATTGAAAAAAATAACTATAAACTGACACTATGGTTGTAGGCGGATCATGGCTTTGACATTGGCTTTTTCTATTTATTCGAGACTATACAACAAGAATTCTCCAAAGAACTTCTTACTAATGGCTCACGAGACCAAATTTCCCTTGAATATTAATGCCGTTCCCTTGCTATCGTCTCATAATAAAACCAGCAAAATCTAGAAACACACATTATGATGTGTGGTAAATAAAACATCTCGAAGACTTATCCGAACATCGACACATTAGAATAGCAATAGGGACGAGGGCAGAATAAATTGCTTTAAACAATCGATCTGTTTATACAGAACTGATTGTTTATCAAGTATGTGTTTTTCATGCATCCCTGTTTTGCAATGTTTTGAATTTCGATGTCCCGACACCAATACAAGGAATAACAAGCTACACACAGATCTAATTCTGATGGGTCATCTGAATACATAAGTATTTGTTTTCAATTTTGTTTATTGTAGAAAGATCTCGATGTCTTCTTTGGTTGGTATTGGATTGGATCACAATATGGTGCAACAGCTACAAATAAAAGTTTTGTACTTTACTGCTACGATTGAAAATGGCGACATCCTGTCTTAAGGTATACCAGTTAAGAATTCCTTCCAATACCTATTCTTAGAAAGTTCGTATGAGTGTGACAATTTCAGGTGTCAAGTCCAAGTCCAGTCAAAGTCCAAAAAAAAAACTAAAACCAAGTCCTCTACAACTTTAACTTCAGTAATTTGAGGGACAGGCTGAATTCACTGCGCCACAGGATCTACAATGGTAAACGCACACGTGCGGCACGGGCATATCTTTGTTTGCTCAAAAACATTTAGGGCACTGAAAGCGTTAGTGTTGAAAAGATACATACCTACTTCAATATGTTAACTAAAACGGTTTTCACTCACGTGTAATTCGTGTATGTTGTTTACGCGTAAACCGTTTTAGTTAACATACTGATAAAATGTCTCACGAAAGTTTTAATATTAAAACTAGTAGGTGCTTGCGACTTCGCTCGCATTAAGAAGTAAAACTTGCAGCCCCTATTTCACCCCTTTAAAAATCCTTTTTTAGCGGATGCCTACGTCATAACATCTACCTTCATACCAAATTTCAGCCCAATCCGTCCAGTGGTTTGGGCTGTGCGTTGATAGATCACTATATCAGTCAGTCAGTCAGTAACCTTTGAGTTTTATATATTTAGATAGATACATACTTGTCCCGCAGCACCTCGAACCACTCGTCGACGACGTGCTGCGGCGGGAAGGTGCCGTCGTCGTAGGCCAGGTCGCGCACCTCGATGCCCTCCGCCTGCAGCGGCGCCGTGTCGTAGCTGGGCTCGCACACGCGCACCACCGTGCACACCTCGTGCTTCCGCAGCTCCTGGAACACGCCACCAACACGGAAATTAATATTAATATATATTGTTGCGCCGCGACGATTCTCGAAGGTTCACGTTACCACCGGCCTACCTACGCGTACACATAAACAAGTTGTTTACCACATTTTAATTGCGTTCCAGAGATTTCGACCCTTCATTTTAAGCGTAACACAAAAGAACCTAATTTGCATAACAATGATTTTATTACCTTGTTTACATCAAGCGCTCACCTACCTAATTTGCATGACAAAAGATTTATGGTTCTGTTTTGATACAAGTAATACAAAAGCATTCGAGAAGTTTCTTACCGATATATAAACAGGCGCAGCTCGGGCCAGAGAACAGTTTCAATCAAGCGATCGAGGCGAACAGTCAAGCGATACTAAAGCGATAGTACGTGTGTGAAAGTTCATAGTGAAGTACTGTGAAGTAACGTGTGTGTTTAGTGTTTTTACGTAGTCTCTACGTACGTGTGTGTGACATTATCGTCGAATTAAAGGCAATAAATTAAGGCATTGTGTTTTTCCTTAAAAACAGCCCCCTATCCCGTAACATTTGGTGTCAGAAGTGGGATTAGGAAGCAAAATGCCTCTCTTGCCTTTGGATGACGACTCGGTACGCACCAGGAACCAACGCCGGGAAGAAGCTCGTCGGACAGAGGAGCAGGCACGCCGCCGCGAGAGCATGGACAGCAGGCGTGATCTGCCTGCCGAAGAGATGGGTGAGCCTTCGTCAGAGAGCGCAACTGAGACTTCGGCTGCCCGCCCTGCTGCATCTGCCCCCGTGGACTTGTCGATACTGATGAGCATGATGCAAGAACAAACAAGACGCCAAGAAGAACAAGCGAAACGCCAAGAAGAACAAGCGAAACGCCAAGAAGAACAAGCGAAACGCCGAGAGAGTATGCTGCAGTCGATTCGGGCGGAACAAGCTCAGCAGCAAGAGGAACAAACAAGACGTCAAGAAGAACAAGCAAGACACTTAGAAGAGATACAGGAGCTGCTGGGAAAGGACCTAAAGAAGATAAACCTGAAGTTGGACCAACATGAAGAGAGGTTGAACGAGACAGAGCTGCAGATTGCTAACGTTCAACGGTCCCTTCAGGTAATTAAGACTGAAAAGGGATCAATCATTGCTGCTGCTCCAGTCTCAGCGTCCAGCGGCTTCAAGATCACACCATTCGACGGGATGTCGTCTTGGGCCGCTTACAAGATACAATTCGACGCCATAGTGAGAGCCAACGGCTGGAACAAAGAGCAAGCAATGACTGCCCTTACAGTGGGTCTTCGTGACCAGGCCTTGTCAGTTCTGGAAGCTCTGGGCAAAGACGTAACCTATGACACTCTTCTGGAGGCGCTGGAACGTCGTTATGGTGATGCGCACCTGGAACACGTATACCGTGCTCAACTGAAGGATCGCGTACAACGGCGCGAAGAGACCTTGCAGGAGTGGGCTCTGGAGGTTGAGAAGATGGTGCGCAAGGTATACCAGTCCGCGCCGGAGCTGGTGGATAAACTTCTGGTACAGGAGTTTATCAGTGGTATTCGAGATCCAGAAGTGAAATCTATCGTGACACTTGGGCACCACCAGACCTTGAAGAATGCTCTGGTACATGCGCTGGAGGTGGAGGCCGTACGAAAGGACCATCGCTGTGAGCACATCCGGGAATTGAAAGTGACAACGCCGACGTACTACAATCGAGCAACTCCCAAGTGTTCGCCGACGTACTACAATAGAGGAGCTCCCAAATGTTACCATTGCCACGTTAGGGGACATTTGAGCCGCAATTGCCTTAAGTCGAATCGAACTCCAGATGTACGGGTGGAGCGTGATGGATGGTGGCGTAAACCAGTAACAGAGGAACGAGTGAGCACCAGGACTGTGGAGCAAGGGCTGGCTGGTTCTGATAAAGCCACGAAGGTCTTGGTTACATCGAGCTGGCAAGCGAAGGACGGAAATGCGGACGCCGTTGCGAGGAGACCATCTGAGGAAGATCGACCATATGAGGAGGAGACCAAGGAGACCATACCAATTAAAATGCTGAAGACAGACCTCAGCGACAAATGGAAGGCGACGATCCAGGCAGCGCAGCAAAAGGACGCCGACATCAAACCAATTCTAAACTGGATGGAATCCGGAGCCACTAAACCGACATGGAGTGACGTTGCTGGAATGAGCGTAGTGACAAAGGGTTTATGGACACAATGGAACAGTCTCGTTATTCACGAAGATGTATTGTGCCGAAAATGGGAAAACGCTCATGGAAATCACTGCCATCTACAAATGATTGTTCCTAAAGTGAAGGTGCCTGATGTATTGCGACTTTACCATGAAGGATACTCAGAAGGACATCTTGGGGTGAAAAGAACCCTGTTAAAAATACGAGAACTATTTTACTGGATCAACTGCAGAGACGACGTGGAAGAATGGGTTAAAAAATGTACCAGTTGTGCGTCAGTGAAAGGCTCGCGTATTCGGAGCAAGATGAATGACATCAATGAACACATTCGAGACTCTGGCCGACAATCGTCTGAGAAAATGAAAAGTCGTTACGACCGAACAACTCTGGATTTTCTGAAGGGTCCTTGGTGTGGCTCCACAATCCCGTCCGCAGCAAGGGCAAGTCACCGAAATTACAAGCTAAATGGGATGGACCGTATCGTGTGGTGACAAAGATCAACGACATCACATTCCGGATACAGAAGGGCCAGCGAGGCGGACCTAAGATCGTTCACGTGGACCGGCTGGCGAGATACCATGGAGACAATGGTGCTCGGGACGAGCACGTCTGAGGAGGGGGTAGTGTTGCGCCGCGACGATTCTCGAAGGTTCACGTTACCACCGGCCTACCTACGCGTACACATAAACAAGTTGTTTACCACATTTTAATTGCGTTCCAGAGATTTCGACCCTTCATTTTAAGCGTAACACAAAAGAACCTAATTTGCATAACAATGATTTTATTACCTTGTTTACATCAAGCGCTCACCTACCTAATTTGCATGACAAAAGATTTATGGTTCTGTTTTGATACAAGTAATACAAAAGCATTCGAGAAGTTTCTTACCGATATATAAACAGGCGCAGCTCGGGCCAGAGAACAGTTTCAATCAAGCGATCGAGGCGAACAGTCAAGCGATACTAAAGCGATAGTACGTGTGTGAAAGTTCATAGTGAAGTACTGTGAAGTAACGTGTGTGTTTAGTGTTTTTACGTAGTCTCTACGTACGTGTGTGTGACATTATCGTCGAATTAAAGGCAATAAATTAAGGCATTGTGTTTTTCCTTAAAAACAGCCCCCTATCCCGTAACAATATATATATGGTGACTGACTGATATAGTGTGTGTACGTTATCTAGTACTCACGACACAAGCGTTTGCTTAGTGTGGGGCTAGATGGCGATGTGTGCAATGTCCCGGAATATTTACTTATTTATTTTATAGTGATCTATCAACGCACAGCCCAAACCACTGGACGGATTGAGACGAAATTTGGTATGAAGGTAGATGTTATGAGGTAGGCATTCGCTAAAAAAGATTTTTGGAAATGCCACTTTTAAAGGGGGTGAAATAGGAGATGCAAGTTTTACTTCTTAATGCGAGCGAAGCCGCGAGCACCCACTAGTATAATACAAAAGTCTTTTCTTTGCACTTCACCATAGTTTGTTCAAACAAACTTTGGTCAAGTGCAAAGAAAAGACTTTTGAAAAACATACTCTGTTTCATCAGTTGCATATACATAGGTGGCCAGCCTAGATATGAGTTAGACTAGTTTTCCAGGTTAATATAGTTAACTAGTTTTCTACTAAACTGTCCTGGCATGGTCTCGTTACAACTATCACCTGCTGGTTAAGCTCTTTCTGCCTATAAGTTCAAGAACAAGTTTGTTAGGGAGTATGCATCATATTATAAACTTGTTAACCTAATTTCCCGCCGACCAAACGCCGTATTTTTTTAAACATATATTTGGAATTTCTTTGAAATAAACAGGCTTTTATAAGGAAATTCGCTAAGCCAACCACAAAGTAACCGTTTTATAACATAAAGCGTAATTGCTCCACTTTCCACATATTCATTCAAGCAAATAACTTCTAAAAGCTATTTGAACATTAGTAAAATAAACATTATTTCCTGCCGAGTGAAAAGATAATGAATAAGTAATTTCACCTACACACACACACACACCGTTGCTTCGTAAAAGAAAATGAAAATAAAAAAGCGAATCCTTTGTTCTTTAGGGAAGGTCTAGTTAATCTTGCAGAATACATGAAATACCGTTCCGGCGCCGGCCGGTTTAAAAAGCTTTAGTCAAGTTAAGTGACTAACTCGGCTTTGATATTTAAATATTTTTAGAATTAATTATGTTACAACACCTATTTAAGATTGACTGCAAATCGGGCGAATGTTCTGATACACAATTTATTCTTTGTAATTGGTGCAAGAATGATCGAAACATGAAAATTTAGTTTTATTAATAAGAAGTGAGTCTGGGTAATGTGTCTCAGCTCCAAAACGTATCTGGCTGTCATAAATAAGTGATGACTTTTATCACTTACCTACTTAGATACACATTACCTTTGAATACTAAACACACTGTTGAGAGAGTCGCTTCCCGCGATCTATCACTCGCTAAACTTGGCTTATCTCGCCCGTTCCTATTTCACCATCCCACGCCGAAAGAATGTTTCTTACAATTCTTACCCTTGTATTAACGCCAGATTTGTTGCTAAGGAGCCAAATAGAAATTCCACGAATCCACAACAGCCTTTTAGGCGATATAAATACAGATATAGTTAAATACTTGTAGCCACTGGAAGGTCAATTAACTTAGTGTTACTCTAGGTCGAGCTTGGTGTTAAGCTCTTTTCAAATTAACCAGCCTGAGCTTTTGTTTTCATTGGCTTCGTTGTTTCAATGTGAAATTACAAATACGCGTGTTGATATTTTGAAATGTTACATTTCGAACTTAGGTAAACATGATTGCGTTGTCGAAATAAAATATAAGGAACAAAAAAGTACGACTTTGTATATGTATCTATTTTTGTATGTAAGTTTTAGTTCAGTTTGAACAAACATTTCAAATAAAAGCAGGACTTATCACTTACTGGCGGCATCTAATCTACCTCCAAAGCAAATGTTATCCAAATCGGTTCAGCCGTTCGAGTGTGAAGAAGCAACAAACATACACACATACGGAAAAACATTTGCCTTTAAAATATTAGTCGTATTAAAAGTGCTATGTTCACTTGTCTTGTTCAAATGACAATTTCGGAAAATGAAATCCTTCAGAAGTAAATACAAACAAATTGCAATACAAGGTCTTTTATGTCCATTTCCATAAATCTCAAGTACTGTGTGACATTGAGTGAAGGAAAGCGAGTCGCCTTGCTACATCCTTGGACGGAGGTCAGTCTCAATGAACAGGCGTCGGCGTTGGGATATAAATACCTACTGTATTGTGTACTCGTGGGAACATAAATGTACACCTGTGCCCTTTGGCTGATGCTTGACGCATTTGCAGCCGGATTAGATATGTTGTAAGTGCATCACAAGCACTTTGCTCATTGAGTTTTAATGAAAACTTACACTACGATTAATCTGCTAATGAAAGAAAGTACAGTCTTTCTTGAACGTTTTTAGCCAGTCTTTCTATGATCAGATCAAGTCAAGTTACAGGGAGACTGGCCAACTCGAATGACAAACTTTCCTGCCCAAAAACTTTGTGTATGTGTATAATATGCGACTCCCAGAATCTACAAAACTGTTGCTTTTTTAATCTATACTAATATTATAAAGCTGAAGAGTTTGTTTGTTTGAACGCGCTAATCTCAGGAACTACTGGTGCGAATTGAAAAAATCTTTTTGTGTTGGATAGACCATTTATCGAGGAAGACTTTAGGCTATATAACATCACGCTGCAACTAATATGAGCGAAGAAACAATGGAAAATGTGAAAAAAACGGGGAAAATTATTCATCCTTGCCCTAAAAGTCGGCAGGCTGTGTACATAATTACAAAGTAGTAGATAACCTTAGCCAGTACATCCATCAAGTGTTTGCTGATAGGGATTAGTGTTAATGACATGTGGATAGTGGACAGAGCGGTATTTAACCTTCAGTGGCATTTATTGTTAACACTGAGTTAGAAAAAATAAATAATGCTTGATTGCTGTGAGTTTACATGTTAGAGCCAAGTTAATGTTCTCCTTCACTCTTTAGTCGTTAATAGCTCTATTTTGTTCTATGGTGCTTGACACGTTACAACAAGACAAACTTTAATACATAATGTCGATTTTAGTTACAACAAGCTTCGGTTCAGTCAATTTCAATATCGCAAATGGGATCGACCGATAAGTTAGGCTTATTGTATTGCTAAACTCTTGCCTCTAAAACTTAAAATTCGTTTTTCTAACTCGGTACAGATAAGGTTTTTCACAAAGACTTTAGTGTCTTTGTGAAAAATATGATACTCATCAAGATGAGTATTTTTTGCATCTTTTTTTTTCTTGTACTGTTTTTGTTTTGATGCAGTAGTTGTAATAATGTACCTGCAGGTAGCCCTGGATGGAGATGTCGGAGGGGCGGTCGGTGATGAGGAAGCGCATCCCCTTGTACTCGATGAGCGAGGGAGCCGGCCTGATGTCCTTCTGCTTCATGGTGGCTGCTGTCTTCTTCTCACGCGGCGCCAACCACAGTCTCACAGTCCAACAGACAAACTGTCACTCTATTTCCACACAACACACGACAGGTTCCTTGCTTCTTTTAAAAAAGGGTCCAATTATATGACGGGAGCTGCGCGCATCGGGCTCGCTTTCAACCGCACGAGCGCATTCGAACACCGAGCGACGCGAACACCGAATGTGGAATGGAACTCAAAATTGCACGAAACTCATAAGTTGCCCGGGGTACACTCTGGATGATATGCTTCGGAAGGGCTTCCCGATTCAAGGTAACTGAAACAGAAACGGACGGAGGAGTTAGTCGAGATCATATTTGCGTCATTGGCGGAGAAACGACTGAAGTGGAATAAAAAATAGCTGGCTAAAAATAGGGAGAGAATACGGAGTTTCGGTCATGTGAATGTATGAGAGAGGCGCTGTGTTCGCGCTGAGCCGTGGCCAACTCGCGTCACTGTCTCCACACCTCGGGCGACGCTTTATAAAGCGGCCGATAACACGAAACGTAAACACACTGGCTAAACAACTCTACCACTGCTACTCTGTATTACTACTACTTTTCAATACATTGATTACTTGCCAGAAATCTTATCAGAAGTGACAGAGTGAAAACGATTTACAATCACTTTATTTTCATCTGTATTTTATTGGGGGCTTCAGTGTCTGATTTTCTATCTTGATGATGTAACGGTAAGTAAACTATTTGGTTCTGATATCGCGCTATCGCGGTCTTGTGTTGGTCAGGAGTAGATAACGAGTGATATTGCGGTCGTACCATGGTTAGACTCCGTATAGAATAACTATTCGAAACAGAGGGCAGCACTGGACATTTTATAACCTCCCTGCAGGGTGTTTCACAAATTCGGAACATTTCGGATTCGGAAACGAAACGCTAAATCTAGAACCCTTTCTTCATCCATCATTAGGAACTACTATTTACTACATTAATTGGTCACCTTCACAGTCTACAGGTCTTTGAAAGGCGTTTCGTTGTCGAGTGAAAATAACAAATGAAAAGTTTCCAATTTATTTTAATACCCACGATCCTATGTCGATTAGAACTTATTTTAGTTCCGATTTTGTCCGCCCGTGCAATATAATATTATGAGGCCTACAGGCGCCCCTCTCGGATTGCAATATGGCGACGGCCGGGACCATCGTAGTCGATGTTATCGTTAGAGTTGGATCGTCTAACTGAGTCTAACAGATTATTGGTCTGGAGTAGAATATCGTCCACTGTCTGTGACAAGTACTTCCCCGTAGTACTGTTCTCAAACAGACAGATTAGTTTAGATGATATTTTATACCAAAACTATCTCAACAGATAATTCGAAAAATACCATTATTACAATATTATTATAGGCGAAAAAATGTGATTCAGATTTTAGACGTGCAAATAGACCAAAATTATTTTTTCATGTTCGGACGGCTTCACCGATTTGGATAGTATGGGCTATTTTGTACATCTGGATTATCGCGGGCACACCCGGACTAACGAGATAGTGCACCAAGGTAGAACATAGGTACCTGTACTGTAATGGAACTGGCTGTCAATGAGGCTGCGAGATCACTTGTTGCAATTATTGTAAGCATATTGTGCAGGAAGGTGTATTACCTGTGGATGGGTACGTGATGCGGAGGTGTCGCTCGAGTCCAGCATGGGTCCCCCCAGCTCGAGTGGGCGCGTCTAGTTTATTTGTGTTGAGCCTGGCAGTACTCCGCGCTGTCCAAGCGGAACTCCATCAATGTCGCCACAGAAGGGATCTCCAGCTGAAACAAAATGAGAAGATATGGTTCACGATCTTTATCTTGCTCAATTTTTTTTTTACATGAGTTTGCGTTTGACTTCTGCCCGCATGATGTTAAGTGTTAAAGATAAAGAATCTTTATTGATTCTGTAAAGTTGCAACATACATATATAAGTGCTTTTATATCATAGACAATGCTACACATATTACAATATCTCGTCAAATTGAATTCACTTAACTGAATGTAGGTATTTGGTTTTAATAAAATTTTACAAGGATACAACTTGAATGTCAACTTGCGTTGCTGCACTCTAGTGAGTGAGGAACGTGTTCATGTCGTATCTCACTCCCTGCAGATTTGTTGGGGAAGTTTTCTTAGGCAATTACATCGTGGTGGGCGCATACTTTTACGGAAGACACATCACGCTATATTATTAAGACAATAATAAAATGTTGATTTTTGCTTTATACATATAAAACAGAAATCAATATTTATTTACTTTTTACTTGTGTCATGACTGAAATAGCGAGATAGAATTTTTGGTGGTGGATTGTATTAAGTATATTACAAGGAGAAAACTTCACCAAATTCTTTCAAAACTGTTATTATGAGAAAGCATGTAAACATGCTTTCGTATCTTGTGAAACGTGTTCCGCGCAAGAACATGGGCTAATGAATTTGAAACAAGTATTCTAGCAAACATATTGAAAAGATTTGTGAGCCAACAAACTTTATGATTATTGTGTTTTACTATCTTAAGAGTAAAATTAACGCCAATCCTTGATACTTGTTGGTGTTTTCAATACTGCTCTGACAATGGCATGCTAAGCATCCTAATAAGAGTGACTTGAGAAAAGACAGTCTGTCAGTCACCTGTTTACATTGGCATAGGAGTCATTAGCATTTCAAGCTATAATTAACATCAACGTAAAGCTTTCATTGTTTTACGACGCAAATAATTATAAAGGCACAATGATTCTATCAACAATGGTAATCGTAGCCCTCAAATATTTATAAAGGGCTAAGTGATATTTGTGAGAGATAGCGGCGTGATATCGGCGATTATCGCGATTGTTTTCCGATAATGACGCCCACTGCGGCAGCGAGCCTCGCTAGATAACACAAGTTCATGGAAGTCACTTACGTACACAACTAGATGCTAATCATAAAGTTTCTGAAGTACTGCGTATCTCGGCATTTGTTAATTACGAACGTAATGGCCGAATATAGAGCACTGAGGGCAACGAAGATAATTTGGTCTGCCCTCCACAACACTGACATGTTTTACGAGAAATGGCTTTATTTTCGGTGCAAAAACAAGATTTTATCAGAATTTACGCGAGATGTGAACTGTAAACGCGGTGGAGAACGAGAGCGTCGCGATGCGGACTCGATTCAAAAGTGCGGCGCAGGAGCACTTGGCACCGGCTCGGGCCGGCAGCTGAGCGCGCGCGGCTGCGTGGGACTCACCACCACGTCATCTGTTTACTTACACCTCGCATACTAGCTCATAAACGTACATACAATCTACTAATTGCTACCACCTAATTGATATTGCATCCGAGCGTAGACATACGTATTAGAAACAGGTAACACAAGTGATTGCAAATATTTGGAAATGTTTGCTTTTAACCCCTTTAAATTGTATCAAGGAGACTTGGGTGCAAGCCAAAAGGAATACCTACTCTCTCGAGAACTAGTGAAATATAATGTACATAACTGTTTCGCGTGTAAATCTTTCTCGGGAGAAAATAGAGCGCGTTTTCTCTGCTGTGGTTAATGAACTAACTACGCATTTGTCGAATTTGTTTTGAGGAATCAATCGACGCTAGAATTATAACAACGCATATAGAGTAATAACAGACAGTAAATAAAACAGACATGAACCAAATTGCGTTCCCAAAAAGTAATAGAAAAAGAACACGCGACATTAAAAGCATCACTTGAGAAACAGTCTGCGAATGGCGAAGAAAAAAGATTTCAACGTTTTAAAGCAGGGGGAGACTTGTCCAAAACTCGAGACGCGACGGTCGATAAACTTTATCCAGACTGCATACGTGTGCAACAATGCAGACAGTTTAGACAAATGTATACCGTCTGGATCCTCGAGGCGGGAGCGGTCACATTTATATGACCCGAAAGAAAGGAATCACAAGCAGCCGTCGAACAATAGTCCATTTCTACAAGGGCACGAAGATGCCAAGGATGTCACTCGTCTATCAATGGTATTCAATAGCTCTGGCATCGCCCGCTATGGAATTCAATAGACAAAGGCATCCCGAGTCAACAAAGTAAGTTTGTAAGCACACGATGACGCGGACACGTGGCAAACAACGAGGACATCCGACCGTAAACATACGCTTCCACCATAACATACAACTACTAATGGTAACCAAATTAACTCTATTGTATTAGTAACGGTCACGAACGACGCTAGCAATGAAAACAATAACAAAAATATGTAACTGATCTCAATAAAATATACAAAGGATTGGTCAAGGAAGTCTCCGCGGCTACGGACAAAGTTCTAGAATCTAGATGCTACAAGTACTAAAGCACAATAAGGTAGTTAGTATAGCTGTACTACGGAAACTGGGCGAGGTCGTCGGGCGGGACAGGCATGCAACTATTATATAGGTACTACAATTGCCATTACTGCAAATGATTGTAGGAAAATAACACGCGTTGGTGCTGTTTTGATGGAAAATAAAAGCAATTAAGTACGCACGTAATTTTTCGTTTTGGAGTATGGTATGTTTTGTTAGCTGTTACGATTGCATCAACTTGTTTGATCAGATCGTCTTCTGTTACAGTATATCTCCATTCAATTAAGAGCAACTGAATTTGGAGATGTGCAATTCTATTCCCACACTATCAAACTCAGTCTGCATTGCTTTGGATAAGAATAAGATAGTGCGTCTTATCTATCGGGATTATTATTTATTAGCGACAGGATGTCTCCATCATTCACGCTTGAAGTGTGTGATAGTCAAGTTACGTAAATAACTGCATCAGAGGTCGACACGGCGAATTTAAAACCGATTATCATAGCTATAAGAATCACTGCAGTGTTTGCTCTTCGTGTTTTTATCATTTGAGAGCATCGCGTCATGTATTATTATTCAGCGGCTTAATTTGTTGACTGAAACATTCGTACGTAGGTTATGACTGATGTGAATGTATGATTCATTACGTTAAACATCAATGTTTACAAAGCCTCATATTGTTTTGTGAACATAAATCCTTTGCTCATTCATTACAGCATTAATCTAGAATGTATGTACTTAATACAGACGCCCACAAAAAATTTGAATTGGAACAATTCAATGAAGCTAATTGTAGCTTATAGCTTAAACATTGCAGACACTTACAAGACATCTAAAAATAAAAGATCAGTCATCCAAATAATAACAGCAAAGATCTATTAGTATTCAGAGCTAGAGCAAAAAATGCGAGACAAAACGATATATCGCTTTAAAACGGCACATTCATGCAGATCAGTAGCAGCGGGTGTGCGCCCGTGGAGCCGTGACATTGGCAATGACGTAATGTGGTCAACGATATATGAACTAGATAAAATAATCGAGTCGAGCTCTAGAAGTCTCCTTGATCGAGCCCGATTTACGACGTATTTCAAGTTAGCAGTTGATGTTAACATTTACTTACATGAATCTAATATTGGTGAATTTATGGAGGTCCACTAGCACGTAATGATTTTGATATTTATGCTTCCATAAATTTAAGTTCGAACTTGTTATCATATTATACGGCTTAAATAAATTGATTGGAAACTAGTTCTGCAAATGATGCTAATGACGTTAGTCAATTCGGTGACGGTTTAGATGGTGTTATTTGGGGCACCTACAAATAACAAAATAGAGCTGTTGCCAATCAAACCTAGCGCGCTCACAACATAATTAGACCTCAGTTAACGGGACCATTCTAATAACATACTAATTAGTATTTTAGTTGCAAACAGGAAAATTGACTGTGTTCAAACAATAGCAGACACCAATAAGTAAGTGGAGTCTAAATTATCTTCCAAATTGGTTCCTACAGCCGACTCATTTACGTTCATTGGTAATTTATTCATGAATGACAAGGAAGTAATGCTCGGAGTGGATGAGGCTCCATTCAACGATTTACTACCGCCTGATACCGATATGCCTATAGACAACAAATCAGATGTGAAAGCATGTTTGCATATTTCATTTCCTGACGCACGGTATTCCATGGGAGATACTAATATAACTCTATAGATAGCCGAGTCGTAAATTGTGGTTATTTGGAATATACATATGTTTGAAGAAGCGACTGATTCTGCAAATGAAATTTATTCACAGTGTTATTGTTCATTGTTTAATCGCGAAAATATGTACCAGGGGCTAAAATGAGGGGTGAAATGAGTGGAATATCCACAGTCTGCAGGGTGGGTGAGGCGTGACCACTCGTGCTAAAAGGCTGGAACTTCAAGCTGACACTTGTTGATTCCAAAAAATAGCTGTGCGTAAAATCTGACCATAAAAGCCTCAAATACTTGCATTTCAACGTGAAATAATGTGCAATACATGAACATTTACCTGACCACCTAGTTTGACCATATCCAGCCAAAAAGATCAGAAGACGTTCAGCCCCACGACACGGTCTACTTTGGTCACGCACCTCACTCGAGAATTCTTTCAAAACGTGTCAGTAATGTGGGACACCGCCGTTAATGATGACACAGAAACACCACTTACATTCGTCCGGCGCGATGACACAGAAACACCACTTACATTCGTCCGGCGCGGCGGATGAAAGAACGACGACGTATAACACAAAATAAAGTTAATATTGAACGAGGAACTAAGCGAAACGATCGAGCACACGCAACAGAAGCTGCCGTTGTAGACAGAGTTGGAGGTTAGGCGTTTACATCGCAGCGGGTCGACACGGTCCGTGCCGCGGTCGCGCAGAGACTGGCGCGGCCCGCCCGCCACGGGCCACCGCCGCCGCAACGTCACACCGCCGCCGCGCCGCGCCGGGGGCGTTGGCGTCACTCGCCAGACATACGCCGACATACAGCGCCGGTACAACTACGCACACCCCAAAATTCATCTCCCGACATCATTCCTTCAACTTTTTAAATTACACCGACAGGAACGCGGGTGGGGAATATCGACACTCTACTTATACATATAGAACTCCGAGCAGTTTATTTATTCAAAACTTACATTGTGCAGCCCGTACAATTGTCTTAAAAACTCGGGTCCTTTCGAACTTGATTACAAGGACTTAAAAGAGTAAACGACATGACTTGATTACATGGACTTAACACTGAAACTAAAGACGAGGAATAGCCAGTCAAAATAAACGATTGAATGATTCTGTTCATGAAACCGATATCGCTATCATGAGGCTGAGGACATAACAACACGACGATCCCAATATTATGGCTAGCCGGGCAAACATCAACAGAAACGGGACAATAAGCACTATTCTGCAATGCGCCTGTATTTTGCAAAGGCAATTAATTGCACGTTCACGCTGTTGCTAAGTGGATTTCATTTTTGTCAACGATAGAAGAGCTTAACCATCAAAATATAATATATCTGTTGCCTTCTCGATACCAGACAACAGATGAAACAATTTTGCCCTTGGTAGCAAGAACAGCGTTCAAAATGGCCTTCACAGTAAAGCCTGCTGGATAAAAATAGACCCTCCTCCCACGGCCAGGAGGAAATTTTCAAGACCATTGGACACGACAAATTGAGCAAGATAAGTGTGGCGACCGACATAAAACTGAAGGTGGGATCATTTGGAGCCATTCCTATTTACTTAAAGGCCTCAAAGGGTCTTCAAGTTTCGACATAGGTAAGGTGAAACTAATCTTATTCTGGAAACATAGTGTAAATGGCTGGGGCTTCAGAAAGGAATTGTCACAAAATTATGGTTAAGAAATGTGTCTGAAATGAAAAGTTAAATTTAAAAGCTGTAAATATGTACTATCTAAGGATATTCCCATAAAACGAGGCTCCATAATGCCACATCTACGCTAGTTATTATTGCAAGTGCTTCAGATACAAATGCAAAACATAATTTGAGAGGTAGGTATGGTATTTTGCACGTGGTTCCGCGGGATCAATGCGGGACACGTGTCAGCAGTTCAGTCCACGTGCATAAATAACAATCTCCTATTGTTGATATACGTCCCAGCCCGACTCCCACGGCAAAACGTGTTTTGATCGAAACCAGGCTAAATCTAGAGAAAACACTGTCAGAATTTCACGTAAACACGTTGTTGATAACTAACTAACTACGATTCCGATAATTTCTACGCAGAAAATGAAAATACTTTCCATTCATCCCACACGCAAAAATAAAACTTCACAAAAACAAACTACGTCGTACAAAGGACTCGTGTTGTTTATGGTCGCTAGGAATAGAATGATATACCTAAAAACAGATGAGATTTTTTAGACTTTTAAGCTGATGACCCTTAGTTGATATTTGTTTTGGCTAGGGTATTTGTTAGAACTAGATCTAATAACGTACATGTATTTGCCCGTAACATAATTTGAAAATTATAAGACTACATTTTGCACATTTAAAGATACAAGATACCCATCAATATAATCACCACCAAGTATCAGGAGTTTATCCTATTGTAAATGTACCTACTACTACTTACTTAGATTAAAATGTGGGTGCTAAAAGCTACGGCTACATAAATTGTTATGGACGGATCAATCAGCTTGAATTCGAGCGCTGAAATCTACGCTCTAAATATAAACTGCTCCAAGGTTTCACAATTGCATAGCAACACATATCGTCTGTGCCCGATTTCATTGTATGCGCTCGTGTTGTGTTGTAGTTCAGATTTCTAGAATCACCGATAACACTAGATAAAAACTTGTACAAGCTTAAGATAAAGCCAATTTTATCGTATTATCGTATGATTTATGCGATCTAAAAATTTCCTTAAGCGATTAAACTGAGCAGTACTTAATTTGATAGACTGATAACATTAACAATACACTAGTGCCCTGGTTACATTTTTAAAGGAATAGAATTGAGTGATAACTCTAAATGTCTTCGTATAAAATAAATAGCAAACGTGCATAATCGGTCCAGGTGAACAGCGACGTACCGGGATGTATCAAACAATGAGCAGTGAACGTATTTCGCAATGTGGAAGAGACCTTTAGTGCAAATCAACTTTCACAATGCCATTTACCTGCCTATTTATACGCTCGGAGCCAATAGCAGAGGCTCATTCTGCTTGCAGTAACGCCCCCCGCGGTGTAATCATGATAATGAATCTCGATAGAAAAGCGCTCAATCGATAGCAAACCGATCTCATTACTGGCCAATGAATAATTCAACCCTCACGCCCGCTCTCTTCTTCAATGTCAGATGACAACACGACCTTTATCAGAAAACGGTCTCTCCCAGGAAAGTGATTCCAACGTTTATGGAGGATTAATGTGCGTAGTGATGGTAAATTGAGGCAATAACTTGGTACCGGTTACGGGAGACCGCGGGTTTGACGTGACTGACATTTAGCAAGCACTAAATGCTGGAAGGTCACGAGCTGCGGTTGCACGACATTTACGATCGTGACGACCATATTGCAAATGGATTAAATTAGCGAAAATAATTCTTTTATTGTGATTATCTTGTACAATGGTTTTGTTCCTGGCAATCACTATACGCCCACGGCCTACAGCAATGTTTTATACATAAACGAGAGCGGGGGCGACACGCATTATCTCCACCTAACCCAATAAATTACAGGTTTAGATCGATTCTATTCTTATTCAACAACGTTGCTCATCCTTCAAATCCGACCATTTCAAAGCGCTCACGATGTATTTCCATAATACATCGATATCCGACTATTGTTGTGTGTTGCTAGCTACGCCGGCAACTTGAATAGGTTCACATCTATTTATAGACACGAACTTGCCTTCGGGTAAAATGTACCTGAATACGATGTCAGTGGGATGACCGCTGCACCCTGTAGGGTGGAGTGCAAGGAAAACGGGTCGTGACCCACTTCCCCAGGATCGATACGCGGTCATCGACTCCCTGCGTGCCGTACCCCGGGTCCGTTACATTCGAGACTGTTGCGTTCAGGAACCGAGCACTCACTGCCATGGAGTTTCCAACTTCTTCAAGTCTCCAATGATCCTACGTCGGCAGTACTGCACGCGAGCGACCGACACGCTCGCGTTATGGAAATGAAATTGTTCCCAAGTTTATGAGCCGACTGGCGAATATCTAGCCTGCCGTGAATGTCAAAGCGACTTTTATAGGGAGGCACTATCTCGGTATTAATCTCGCAATTGTATGAACTTTCGTACCATTCGAAGATTTCGCCATCTAATAGAAGCCACTTATTTTGATGACTAGAATATCTACTAACAATTCCACAAATACAGGCAGCAGTCTTGATCATGACATCAGGACACGATCTTTGGTTGAATTTTTATATTAAATGCGATTGCCTCATCCCGATCTAATAAAAAGCAAATACTATACTAATCATAATTCAGATAGTCATATTCATCGGCAGCTGAATCGGATTGTAAAATAGAGACGAATAACCGGTTCATAAATACTTGAACTCAATGCTATTGAACTTTGTGGACATCAGAAAATATCATAAATCATAGAACTAATTAATGCACGCATGAATCACGCACTCAATTCAATGAGTAATTGGCAATGCATCAATCAGATGTAAATCATAATACGACGTTAGTAAGTGAAAGCTAAATTTTATAAATACTGTAAAGTTAACATGTTTCCATTATAATATTTTTCATAGCAATCAACTCAAGCGAACACTCAACATGTAATCGAAGTACGTATATTATCAGCAAAAGACAAAAGAATTCTAGATATTTCAAGCGATAAGGAAATCGGCGACAATATAGAAACAGAATAGATTTTACATAACAATGCGATCGATAAGATTATGTTTGATAAATAAATCATAAACGATACCAGCGCACGTAAATTGTAAATTAAATTTGATTCAGATTGACATCTATAATATTTGATAAATGAGATAGTAGTCAAAATATAAATAGGTCTTATGATAATTTGAAATACAAAACCTTGTATTTCCGTCACCGTTATTTTCGAGAATGAGACTCGTGGTAAGGGTAGCAAGCAGGGGTGGATCCGTCGGACGGTGACGTCACCCGTGACGTACTGCGCATGACGTCACGCGCACTCGCCTCCGTCCGAGCCCTCCAAATCTAGACTACATTGACTAAGCACTAGAATTAGAAACCAATCGATATCAAGACAAACGGGACAAGCATTGACAGCTATCTATAACCCAGGTCACCTTTACCGGTATAACCTTCTCGTTGCGTGATGGAAATCGTTCTGGTCATGAATTCAACATTTACCGTACCATGAAGTAATGTGCCCTGTAAATATTTCTAATTATGATGCCCGATATATTTTACGACGGTTATGGAGGCAATTCATTACTCGATGGTATGCCATAAAAATGTTTATCAAGTAAATTTGGTTTATTGGGTTCACTCAAAAAGTAATCTTTGGAACAATACTAATAAAGAGATATTTCTATTATAACTAAGTACACAAGGTTCCTTGACATCTAGATCCCGATAGGCTCAAACAGCCCAAGCCTCCACACCCTCATCACCTTTTCTAATTACTCCGCCCCATTAGTGGGTAGAAAGCTGTAGAGACAGTTGGATCCTGACCATGACAAGCCATCATCGCGACCTGGCTCACTGACCTCATTGGAGGCTCCGCCCAGCCTGACCTGGTTACCTGTTCTGTTGACATCGGACTATTTTATATTTGATTGAGCTTTAATAAGAACCCACGCATTTGAAGAAACGTACAACCGTATTTGAAGAAGCTTGGTAGTGATTTTGAATCATTTTAATGGGTAGTGAATAGGGCAGACTTAGCAGGGCTTCTGAAAGGTTAGCAAGGATTAAATGTAAAGTTTGCAGACGCGCTAATACAGTATTTGCAGAGTTGCTCTGTTGTTGCCCTGAAGGGAGAGGTCAGGTTAATGATAAAGTTTTTAAAATTTAGGCAAATCGATCTAACTACAAAATTTATGACGAATCTCAGAGAGATGTTTTGTATATTTTAATTAAAGCAATGAATACCAATAGTTTTAGGGGGTGTATATGTAGGTGTGGTATATAAGTGGTACGTTGAGACTACAATAAAAGGTTGTCCAGACAAAAAGCTATTCAATCATTTCACTCGGTCGGGCAAACATTTGCACAGTAATCTTTAAAAATCAAGGGATGGCCTAAAATTATTTTATTCGTGAATCAAAAGACAATATTCTTACTAAGTAGAAGCTCTGAAAAGAACTTCCGTCCTAAGTACTACAAACATGTGATCAAAAGGCTCAGGAAACTTCCTTCCAAGCTGACATGAAAGGCTGGCACTAATCACAGGCTTTCCATTACGAAAACAAACATCGCTAATGCCTCTTTGATATCTCAATAAGGTCAAAACAGGATTAGAGTAGATCAATTGCGCGTATCGCATTCCGTGCGCGTAGTGACGGAGGGAGTTGAAGGGACGTCTGAGTGCGTCGCCCTTCGAGCCAGGAACCTGGAGCAACGACCCGGGCCCTTGCTGAATAGCCGACCGCAGCTATACGTCTATCTACTATAGGCGGGATATAGCCTCGCCTCCCTGTGTGCGCTAGCGGTGGCTAATGGCATCGCGATTTAACAACTTTTCGACGAGTCTGAGTGGCGCTCTCCGGAAATTCCGAGAACGTTTCACTCGACCGACGCCAGCGGCAACAGTTTAATTTAGCACCACGATCGAAGGAATTCTAGCGCGAATGCCAGCTTTTAATAAAACACGTGTAGCGAGTTAAATACCACCATAAACCACTCAGTTTAAATGCTTTAAAGTAACCTATTGACACAGTATTTGCTCGTACATTAGCGCGCATTATAAGATTAATAAATTACCAAGTGCTCGGCGCTAAATAGCAATCTGTTTGTTTACTTAATTTTACTGCGTCCATAAAGATAAAAGCGGCGAGAATAAAATGTGGGGAGAAGAAAACAGGATGATTAACGATGGCGACTAAACGTAGGAGCAGCCAATAGCGCTGACACGTTGCAATTCATCAACAGCATAAAAGATGGGCCACAATGAGCGACGAAGGAAAAGCTCCGTCGTCGTCTTTGCCTAGCAAAGGTTTCTCAATGACAACGAGTCGCAAACAACTGCCGGAATATCACCGATTGACGTGTGGGTGACGCCATCGCATCTATTATAGTAGTCGCTATCTCTGAACCTTTGGAAATGGCTCGCAGCCGGTCGGCGCCACGATTTTGCGTGCGAATGACTGAGGTGGTGTGGGCTCGTGGTAACGGTCGTGCGCCCGCGCAGGTTCAACACCCGCCAGTGAAGGTCGGGTCAGTGCCCCATCCAGGGTGTCCTGCGCCTAGTCGAGTAGAAACCCGCCGCGAAAGTGGCTGCCGATCAACAGTGGAGGCGTACCGAGTTTCTAAAGCGGCACTTTCAACTTGCACACAATGTTTCTAACATTTACAGTTAGCTGCTAAGTTAGCTAGGTATTGAATCTTGCATCTAAGCTAAGCTGGTATATGTGGGAGGCAGTGAATTTAAGCACACAATACATAATTTTACTAAGTTGATATGAAACGATTTTAATCATCGCTGCATCGTTTTGGCTCTAATTGTCTACCAGTTTTTTTAACAAAGTTAAATTTAGCTTATATACTTCTTATCACTAAGTTTTTGAACCAAATAAACTTAAATAATGAATTAGTTACTTATTACAGTAAACATAAAAGAAAAACAAGTGTAGTAATGATATACCTACAGTCCTACATGCATGATATAGGTATGAATGGGCATATTTAAAAATAGTATTAGCCAACATGTTCACAGATTAAGCACGCTGGTTGTACACGTGTGAGCTGTTAACAATAACTAACAGTTACGGCCTAGAGGCAATATATGTATAGTTACCATGTAGCTTATAATTCGCGGTACGCCGATAGGCATGTATTATGCAACAATGACGTAAGCGACATCAATGCATACACCATGTACGCATTTTTGTAGGAAAATTCTGATGAAACTACGTAAATTGCGAACATACTGCACTCATAGGTATGTTGAGTTCATGCAACATACATCTAATTCTAATTCTAACTCATATGGTAGCAGCAGCTGCACAGTATTTTGTGGTTGTACACTGTAAAGTGTAACACTCATATGGTAGCAGCAGCTGCACAGTATTTTGTGGTTGTACACTGTAAAGTGTAACACTCATATGGTAGCAGCAGCTGCACAGTATTTTGTGGTTGTACACTGTAAAGTGTAACACTCATATGGTAGCAGCAGCTGCACAGTATTTTGTGGTTGTACACTGTAAAGTGTATGTATATCGCGGTATGAACTTTTTAGTTCCGATTTCAACCGAGCCCCGTAATATAGAACACTAACATGTATAGCTAATTATACTCAAGCACATCTTTGACGGAAATGACGTACATAGAGGAGGTTACTAGAGACCAATGAACTGATCGCTTTCTAGTTTCTATCTGATTACCTTTACATTGTTTATGTTAGAAAGTAGTTCTTTGACTTATCTAATGAATCTTTATGACGATGGTAATGATCAGTTAATTTTGTTAGTTAATTTATTCAGACATCCAGAAACTTTTCGAATAATTTAAGGAAAATCTAAGTAAACATTTCCTTCAATAACAAAAAGAAAACACCAACCGTCTTATTACAAAACGCGGTTTCAATATTAGTCCAGGACTTTGAAAATAAAAAGTCGATCCTTGTTGTTCAAACATTACATAGGTAGGTACTTACAAACAAGCAAATTGGGACGTTGAGTTATCATTGGTTACATTTTGACAGATTGATTATTATGACAGTAGACAGACAAATTTCGAACAGCAAAAACGCACTGCATATTTTCAGTTCTGGGCTAATAGTTAAACCACGTTTTGTAGTAAGGCCCTAAGAGTTTGACCATAATTTGATACTCATCCAAAACATGGCATGAACAAGCAAGATGTGATAGAAATATGAAAAAAATATTTTGTTAGGTAGTTTTAACTGTGCAAATAACATCCTTTCAAATGCTACCTTGAACTTGGTCTTACAAACAACAATAAACCCTCAGGTAGAAATTCTTTCAACAGAATTTATAAGAAATATATAAATGGCACTGCCAGAGCTTCATTTCTGAGAAACCTGATTGTGTCAACAGGAATCTGAGCTCAACTTTCTATGTTTATAAACATTGCTCTCTATAAGTGTGACATCAGATTTTCTTGGAAATTAAAGTTTGTAAGTAGAAGCATATATATGTATGTAGGTACTTAATACCTATTTACTGCTCCATGGGCAATACAATAGGTATTTCTGAACATTTTAACATGACTGTAACCCACAGAAATCTAAATAATTTACATATTTAGATTTCTGTGCCTTAACCTAATATTATATGTGTAAGCAATTTAATCAATTAACAAACTACAGTAACAGTTGACTGACCAGTTTATAAACTTAATTAACAGTGAAGTGACTGATTTGCATGAAAATCCACAATAATTTCCAAGCTTCTCACACTAGCACTTGATGACTAAATGAGTGTCTGAATAATTAATTAGAACCTTCATTGGGTCTAGTACTCAGCACAAATAAACTAAAAATCACCTCATGAGTCTAGCCATACTTCTCTACTGCAAAGCTCTTTTAAGTAACTCAGATATTTCTGAAGATCCTAATATAAAAATATCATAACTTATTACATATATTGTTCTGAAACTTTACCCTTATTTTAATCTGACATGCAAGAAGCATATGTGCATATACTGTGATAAAGGTCAGGTTATAAAAACCTTGAGTCAGATAGCAACCTACATGGGTTAAGGGTGTTAGGTTTCACATATATTATGTATTATAAGTCTAGTATTCTAGAGGCATCAAGCTGTATTTAATTATATGGAATGGTCTTGTTCTAAACATAATATATACAAAAAAGCAGCTGTGTCCATTTGTTTCAGTTTACATCCCATATTTGTGAAAAATATATAGTAAGTATATAGCTTTTACATAAAACAAGTTAACTATTAGGTACTTGTGTGTAAACATATTTTTTCTGGCTGTACAAACATTTAATTTGGTTCAGAACAGAATAGCATAATGAATGAAAATTAACTCATACGAAATTGTATCTCTTCTTTGGTTCAGACCAGAATCACACAGATACCTATTTTGACTGAGATAAGTCTTTAATCTTTTAATGTTTAATGAGTGAATAAGCAGATAATGTTTGACATATTTGAGATTGGCTGAGCTAGGCCTGCATTGTAGATACATGATGTAATGAAATTATATTATTTGCAATTAAGTATGTCATCCTCCTAATTCCTAATAATTTGAAATTGAAATAAATATTTTACTTGTATTTTCAGCAGTAAAGGGGCATTACCATGTTGTATTACTAATGGAAAAGGTAAGTTAAATAAAATAATAATTTTAAATAACATGCTAAGTATATGCTATATATACACAAGCTATGTAGAGGCTACATCATATATAAAGAGAAAGCTATGTGATCATACCAGGAGCCTATTGTATCAAAGATCAGTTATGGTAAGGAACCTATGTTTGATAATGGCATTACCCACAAGACTGACAAAGAGCATCCATGTCTTTTTCTCACGACATGGATGGGATGGTATAGAACCTGGCCTTTATGAGTATACAGTCAGGTCTATGTATAATGTAACATATAAGTAAACAAGTATGGTAGGTATATAATTATTGCTAAGTTTTCAAACCACCATACAGCTGTTCTATGAAAAACAGTAGAGATGTACAATCTAATTATACTTTCTGACCTGAGCACCCATACACTTATTACATGTCAATGAGACAGTTTATTTTTCTTTTCAGTTACTTTTCTATCTGAATTTGGTCATAAATTAAGCAGATGTGGTCTGTACAATAGGCAATTAAGAGTTGGCACATGGTTTGTAATAACTATGAATTGACTATGATATATATAACTGGTATTTAAGGCATAACATAAGCCATATGTAATGTTTTAGCAGGTGCACAAAGTATCTGACACACGGGACAGCCTGCACAATGGTAACAATCACACCAAACACACTACTGTTTATAAATTCATGTGACAGTCAAAGGTACATTGAAATACTTTCAAACATTAAAGGATTGTTAAGTAAAAGTGTAGGTAATTCTGCTATAGTTGATCAATTAAGTCTAAGAAAGAACTGGTGTATGCTTTTCAAGATTGGTTTCCTTATTATAATTTGGATAAGACAAGAACTGCATTAGTTCTAACCAAAATCAACAATACCTGATTTTGTATATGATAATACTTACAATAGAAATAAAATACAAATGTTTGAATTTTACTTAGTTATGAGAATGTTTCAGAAGCTTTCAGTTTATTTATAAAGTAAGATTGTAATGTTTGTGCAATGCAGGCAGGAAAGGATAAATTATTTCCCACAGTGGTAATGACGCTAAAGTAGGAAGGTACCTACTTCTTTCACAAAATTAACCGAGTTTTCGTCATGACTCATCTTTTTATAATTAAAAGTCGCAGACAAATTGAATGAACCGAAATTCTATGCTTGTATAAGAAAACAAGATATTTAGGTGTTCATGAGTTTCGAAACCAAATAAAAGAGACATTACTTATTTGTATGATGTTACAATAGAACAACCGGAATGTTTTTTTCTAACCCTACGTTAAATAGCTTCCTGCATCAAACATACCTACATAAAACAATACATGCGTTGCGTGGTGTCAGTAATTACGGTTATTGTGACATACAAATATGATATTTTTAGCGTAATTACTTTACTTATGGGAGGGAAAACGTGAATTGAATTACAATTTGGAATGATTCGACGCTTGCTGACGTTTTTCCATGGTCCAGTGGGAGGGCACGACCTTCGCCAGAAATAACTTTCCTGGATAAAGAAAAACACAGTAATTGAATGGAAACTTGTCACTTACCTCCACAGCCATACACATTGAATAGAAATTGAACGGTTGCAGCCGTGAGCAGCTTGAAAAATTCACTACACACGCCGAAAACGTGTGCACCGCACAAGAAAGTTACAAAACTAACGTTTCGATTGCCAGTACTATTCGCTGAAAACTCCTCACTGATTCTAGTAACTCTTTGACTATATACCCAGATAGATATTCAAAGTAATATATAGTAATACAACAGTATTACATAAACTAAAAAATAAATATATAGTAACTCGATGGATATTTTAGCGTACACCGCGGCGACACGTTTGCGTAACATTGGTAAACGCATGTGATTGCTTATTTATAGCTTATAATGTAGTTATTCTGATAATAAGTTGGGTATCATGCAGACTCGTTACGATGCATAAGAACTTTTATATAATATATTCAACTATTATATATTGGGTGCGAGGAGCTGTGAGCCGCATCGCTGCCAGTGTGGTACTGATGTCGACCAGCTCGGGCACCACGGCCTCTCATGTTCGAGGAGTGCTGGTAGAATTAGCCGCCACGCTAGTCTGAACCACATTATTCGCCGGGCTTTTTCCACTGCCAATGTTGCAGCTATGCTCGAACCGAGCGGCCTAGCACGTGACGATGGAAAAAGACCTGACGGTATGACTCTTGTGCCCTGGAAGTTGGGTCGGCCCCTTGTGTGGGACGCAACTTGCGTCGACACATTGGCGCCGTCTCATCTGTCACGTTGACACGGTGTCGGGCTGGAGCGGCGGCTATTATTGCCGAGCATCACAAGAGACGCAAATATGCTAACCTCGGCCGAGGTTACATATTTGAGCCTTTTGGAGTCGAGACTTTGGGGCCGTGGGGTCCGGGAGCCCATACTATTTTCCAAAACCTCTCGGAGCGCTTGGTTGACGCGACGCATGACCAAAATGCTGGCCTTTTTCTGGCTCAACGTATTAGCATTGCCATCCAGCGTGGTAATGCGGCCAGTATGCTGGGCACGCTGCCCTCTGGTAGTGGGCTGGAGCACTTAGATTATCTTTAGGCTTTTCTAAAGATTTTCCAAGTGCCCCTATTTGTAGTAGTTAGAAGTAGTATGTTTAGTTTTTCTTCCCTTGTTTTTATATTTTATTATTAAATAAAGTTTTGTTTTATTTTCAACTATTAAAAATAACTTGATAAAAATAGATCATTTACCGAAAAAAATCGCACATCTCCATAATCATAATGGAATCAAGTCCTGAATTTTCTAAAATGTTTAATTACAAAAATAAACGCTTTACCAAACAATTAATAATTTTTTTGGAGAATTGTAATTGTGCAAGTATGAATAAACAAATAAAAAATATAGTCATATCGTTCAACTCAAAGTCCAAGAGATTAAGGGTATTTAGATGCGACTGGTAACATAGAAATTGACTATGTTACCATAGTAAAAATATGAACAAAAATGTTGCTATTATTAAAAAAAAATCCATTTCCGGTAGAATTAGGAATGGTAGAAATGGAAATAAAATATATTGTACAATACTCTTTACCTTATTAAAATAAACTTTATTTACAATAATAAAATATAAAAACAAGGGAAGAAAAACTAAACATACTACTTCTAACTACTACAAAAAGGCGATAATCTAAGTGCTCCAGCCCACTACCACTACTACTCTTTACCTTAATTTCAAATGATAGTTCTTACTACTCCCCGCTAGGTGGCATAAAATGTAACAAATTTACATTTCACACTCCGAAAATTATCTGTGTAACTTCAGTACCTTAAGGTGAGTACAGAATATTTCTGTAATGTAACGTTCTTACAAATGGTAAAATACAAGTAAAAGCTCAGTTTCCAAAGTTTTCGGCGTAGTGCTCATAGCGATTTGCGTTCATTTCTTCCTTGAATATGCTCGTCGAACCGTTACAACAATACGCTCGTTGGTTTGTGTACCTATATATATATATATAAACAACCTAATCTACTTTTTCAAAAGGCAGCGTACCCAAAATGCTGTCTGCATTGCCCCATTGAATAGGTACCTAAACGAATTTTATGGGCAAAGTACAAGCCAGCATTTTGGTCACGCGAAGCCTGTTGTTGTATGAAAACGGCGAACGTGCTCGACGTCTGGTTCGTGAAGGGTGATACACTAGAACATGTCTCTCTCTCACTTTATTCTGTTACAAGCAAATGCTCTAGTCTGTACTCACCTTAACAATAATGTAAATTTATATTTATGCGTACACAAAATAAAAAAATATAGGTACGAGAAATTGCCTTTATTGATCATTACCAAAAAATTCAAAGATTAACATTTAACTTGGAAGACCATGCACAAAAATGAGTAAATCATGTTTACACGAACGTCTGTGATTAATATAGACTGCCTATATTTAGAGTTTACTATAATTATCCTCAACCATATTACGAAAAACTTGTGTAGTAATTTTAACTTATATTTGTTTTTTACCGCGTGTATTATTTACTCATTTTGGTAAATAGCCTAGGTGCACTAGCAGGGAAAATTCAATTCGGAAACCTAGTTGCAGCTTGGTAGCGTTGTATTTGTGAATATTTAAATAATAAATAGTTGCAGGGTTATTCTAACAGCACAAGTTGGCAAAATAAAAGCCCATAATATTGTAAATAGATCAAAATTAAATGGTGTCAATGTGGACATCTTTCTTTAGCAGATTCCTTTCTTTATGATAAGTAGGATGTTTAGACGAAGAAAAATGGGCCCTAAATCATTGTTCGAACTATAGTTACTGTAGTATTTATATTGTTACACTATTTTTGTAATTGGCTGGTTCACTTGCAAAACGACTTTTGAACACATTTAGCCTTAGTATTTTTAAGATACGTTGTCCAAGTGTGCCTAAAATGTTTTCTAAAAGGTGAACGTCATGCAGTGTCATTTTATTTTGCATCAAAGCTTCCAATATTGAATTTATTGATATTAAATCTCTACAACCACTAAGTACATAATTTTCCGTATTGAAGTTTCCCTCCACTCGTATAGTCTACATGAACATGTTGTCGTGGAAGCCAGGCGGGGGGAGGTGGTCTGCGTCCGGGGGCGGAGGCCTACGCCCAGGCACTGGGCCGGCGCCGGGCGGCGCGAACGGATCGAAGCGGGCGCCCGGTGGAACTGCACCTCTGAAATATAACATTATAGCTACATATTAAGTATAATAGAAAACGGAATTAGGTATAGTTTTTTTAAAATATAATACCTACTTATTTGATTTGACTATGATTCCCTTAACGTTCTAAGATATTATAAGTAATGAGATTACTTAGGGATATTGTAAGATTGTGAAGAAGTATACAAGTTTAGGACTTTGTAAACTGGACAACGATTTTGTACATGATTATACCTTGAAAATAGAAGTAGGTACTCAGAATTATACTGATTGGTTTAGATATGATTTGTTATACTACTGGAACTGAGTCCAATTTCTATCGGTAGTATAATTTTTTTTAAACACAAAAATATTTGTAACGTCAAGTATGTAACATTACAGTTTCTTTATTTGTTTACAATATACTATACGTTACTTTAATTTATTTTGTATATAATAATGATGATACATAAGGGTATGACCAGTCGTCCCACTGGCTGAACCTACTGGTAGTGGCACAAACGAGAATTGCGATTCCCGTTCATCCTACTGCACTAGAATAGAATAACATTTATTGAGAATGATTTACAAACATTTAGTAGGTAGGTATACACACACAAAAATACAATAAGTAGCAGGAGTGGTACAACAAATAAATAAGTCTAAAGATTGATACAAGTTGAAAAATATATAATTTATTTTTATTGTATAACTTACCTGGGCAGCCCCCCCGGTACCCCGAGTCCAGGGTTCTCAAAGTCCCGCCTCGGTCCGAACGGGTTGAAGATCATGCCTCCGCCCATGGGCGCGAACGGATCCAGGTCTGACCGACCCAAGTTCGGCATACCAGGTGGTGGCAGGTCCCTGGGGTAACAAAATTTCTGTTACACTTTGAAATGGTATTCTAAGTCATTATATTATGTACTATTAATCGAAGTCATTTTAATTGTACTTTTAAATGAAGTCATTTTAATTGTACTTTTAAATGAAGTCATTTTAATTGTACTTTTAATATAAGTCATTTTACAGAGAAACAAATGTGAAATATTTATTCCTAATTAATTGGTTGAAATTTAACTATGTATATTATTAACGGTTTATTGGTTGTGTTAAATTTCTAAGTGACCCATATCTTTTTACTAGTGGAGCTTCGCTGTGTAACTCGCGTTAATCTAGAATTAAAGTTCAGTTAGTTATCAAATATGTGTTTATCAAATATCTTCTTTTAAACCTTATCTTATATTAAATTTCAACCATATCAAGTTCAACCCTTTTGAACGTGTAAAGTAACAAACATACAAACTCACACACAAACTTTAGGCTTTATAAAAAACTTCATCATCATTATCTTCAGCCCTTGTGGTCCCACTGCTGGGTATAAGCTTTCTCCCCTAGGTGTCTAAAAAATTCCTATAAAAACTTATTGAAGACAATTAAAGTTTAAAGATGATGGGATAAGCCAAATGTTAACAGTGGATTATCTAAACATATGAGTGTGTAAGTATAATATAATTATGTTACTTAGTAAAGTTTTCTGACGAACTAAAAGTTAGAAGAAAAGAAGAAGCTTGCATGCATTAAAAATACTCACAGGCACATGAGACTCATTTATATCTACTAATATCATTATTTTTATAAAAAATGTGTACTTATATAGAAATATGTATATTATGGTATATGTTTATGAATATAAAAGTTTTATATATGGATGTACTTAAATGGTAATATTGTCCTGAGTACAATAACTTAGTGAAATATTATAACGACCAAGCCAGATACAGAAAGACTATAAGATAGTTAAAGTCAAGTTTTGCTGAATAAATAAATACTAATACAGAGACCAAAGTCTGACAATATAGTGACCAGACCAGATCACAATATAGTGGCCTGGTCTGACAATATAGTGATCAGGACAGACAATATACTGGCCTGGATCATACAAAACATATCATAAATATGTAAAAGAAACAACAGGCAGCTAGGTTACTTCTGCAGCTTACCTTATAGATATAGAATATGCCACTGGCCCGAATACCCGGTTGATTCGGTTGGGGACATAGTACCCGGATGAGAAACAAGCCATGGGCATGGCTTGCCTTCAGATCCAGCAGCCGGGGGACAACGCAGGCCAAGTTACACATGAGACTTACTTACCCAATATCCACAAGACACAACTTATTTAAAAATTTTTTTTTTTTTTTTTTTTTTACGTGGGATAGGTTTACGTTTGACTACAGCCTAAATAAAGTAATTTAGTAGATAGGGTGTTGAATTCGAACAAATTGGTCATAACTTCTTCGCCATAGTATTTCTGCTCCTGCTATGTGAATACCACATATTCAGTTAAGTATTAAAATGTTGTTATTTTATAAAGTGAAATATAAAAATTATAATATTGTTCTATATGTATTATATATTGTTTATATTACATTATATATTGTTCAATATGTATTGCTTATTTTTGTAAGGTATGGTATTGAGTATTACATAACAGTTTCGCGGGAATGCCTTTTTTGGGACACCAGATGTAAGAAAAGGGTTAAGAAGAATAAGAGAAGCTCGTTTGAAAGTTGTATCACAAACATTCCACACATTCCATATGCATATCACTCATAGCAGAAGAAAGGAAGTCATTCCACCTTAGATAATGGTAGGTTAGAGTTTAAGTGAATATGATGATGATTATAGCTAGAAATGTTTTTCTTCTAAATGGTTAAATTTGTGGCAAGACATTTGTAGATTTGGAAAAATAAGTCTCATGTGCCTTGCGTTAATCATAAGCAAATTGAAACATGTTAGTTAGGTCCTAAAACATTCAAGCACACACAAACAAATTAACAAACAATTTTTTTTTTATAAAGCCCATAGTAGCGGTATTTTATTAAAAATTCAAACAAATATGACTGTTGCAAATTTTTCCAAGTAAACAAGGAACAGGACAAATTTTATAATAATTCTGTTTTTCCATGAAGATTATCACCCTTCTGTTTGGGTATAATTTACTTTTTAATGCAAGGAAGCTTAGCTTTCAAGAGACAGTTTTTCACTTATGCTGATGCCTTTGGTTTTCTACTAACAAGTAAGTAATAAGTAACATAGTATGCAAATTAATTGATTTTATTTTCTTTTCGTTTCTCTTAAGGAACTTAGAAGTAGAGTGGACATAGCATAGTTGTATGTATGTTTAATATGAGTTGTTTAGTATGAGTGTAAAAGTGTGATACTCACCATAGGTCTGGGTTGTCAGGGTGTGGTTGAGGCAAGGGGCGCGGCGGCACGCGCAGGGGGTCGTCTGGGGGCCGCCGGTTGTTTGAAATGTTGTCCGCTGGAAAATTGGATTAAAAGTCGTTTATTTATACAGTTGAAAGGCAAACCTTTGATTGTGGCACTTATATTTTGGACAGAGGTAAAGCATTCTGTAATGAACCTGGCTTGAAAAATAGTTTCTGGGATCTACACATTATATCAAGGGTTTAATGGATAAATCATTTTATCACGCTCCATCTTAGGCCTTTGCTTGCTATCAGGTAAACTATAGCCAAGTGCAAACCTGTTAAAGTTAAAAAAAAATGTCTAGTTAAGCCTGTGGTTAAACAAATGATTTATGTGAGTGTACAATCCTTAAAAACATTATTATAACTTGATTCCTTGTACAAGATGCTGCTTTCATCTAGTAGTCATTTTGCTTTTCAGATATCGCCTCAAACAACCACCTCAATTAGAAAAAAATGTGTTTAGTAATTTTATGTTATTTATTTCGTATTCATTTATTTACAATATATGTCTGTATATATATAAAAATAAACATTATATCATAAAAACTTAAAACTAGAATTATGTTATTATGTTTGTGTCATTTGTTATTATGTTTTCATTATTATTGCTACAAAAGCTTAAGCTATTTTTGATAAATCTGTTCTAATACTTACACCTAGTCTGTGTCTCAGTGGTGACTGTAGCCCTGTTCGTGATGGTGTCAATGAGGTCCCGTTTGATGTTGTAAATCAGCTCCTTGTTTGATGGCAGCATCTTGTCAACATTACCTGCTACCTCCTTCACGGTATCATCAATTTTGAAAGCTATGTTTGATACAGCCAAGTCTTCTGATCTCTGTAGAAGCAAAATACAAATGTGGCCATAATATTATGTACTTATTTACAGAATAATGATAAGTAATTCTATTTTTATTTTATTCTTAAACTATGGCAGAGACATTTGAGATTAGAAATAAAGATAGCCATTACTGTAAAGAAACTAGTATATTACAGAACACAGCTCTTCTCAAAAGAGCCACACTTTTGCTGAATAAAGAAACAACATTGTGTATACAGGACTGTATGTATGTTTTACTTTCACACTGCAAGCAAAGGAGCAACAGATCATTATAATTTTTTGTATGGTTACAGTATCATGTCCTGGTAGTAAAACAGGCTACTATTTCTCACGAATACATGTGATTGAAGCCACCAACATCTACTCATTCTGCAATAAATAAAATATTTTATTCTATTCCAACAATCAACTTTTCTTTCTCATAACTCAATTAATAATACAAAACTTTAAGTTTACTTTAACTTAACAAATTCTTTCTTAACTCACCATAAGGTTTACAATTAAATTGCCATCTGTATTCAATCCATGTAATATGTACAGAGTGTTTTCAAGCACATATCTCATAGTATAGTTCTCATTGTCATTCCACCCTGTAGGTAATAATTCAGACTTTTCTTCATCCCCTGTTAGTGTACGCTGAAAACAAATATTTATCACATGCTATGTAGATCCCATGGCCACAAAACAAAGATTTTAATTATCGGAAATAATTAAAATTGGAAATAGCTTGGTCTTGTTTATAAATGTTCACTACAGGTGTCATTATTACAGCTTTTCGGAAATCAAGTAGGTTTTTATATGTACTTACATGTAATTTATATTGACATGATTTTAATTGATAAGTACCAAACTAGGTACCTACTTACAAACGGACGACTATATAATTTGTACATTAAAATGGTCTATGTATTATTGTTCTATATAGATGCTTTATTGTATATTCCTATCTCCAGTACCTCATCACCAATTCCGATGCTCCTAAATCCTCTCTTAGTGAGATTCCAGTGGATAAATGCAACCAGAACATCGGATTTGCGTTTTATGTCTTTTTCTACAGTCTTGAAGGTGAGATCCCATCCAAATAGCGGGTCAGTCGCCATTGCGGCTGCTTTTTTCTACACAAATGGTTAAAGAAACTTGTTTAGAGTGTTAATTATTATTTTACATTTAACACTTAAATATCAAAAGAGTCTCGTCACGATTACCGGCTATGTTTTTCCAGTTTTCGAAACTTTTCTTGTATATTTCATTTCATCATACTGGTTTTGTGTCAGTCATCTTTTTTAAGCTGACAGTGACATGTTTGAACTTTTAACGTATAATTATTAATATGGGTCCCAAAGACTATCAAACGTATTGAGGATACAGAAAATCTCAGATTTACCAATATTTGTCGTTCATTCCTTTAGACTTTTTATTGTCTGTACTGCGAATTCGCAACACTACGCAACCCCAAAACAACATGGCGCCCAGTGTCAATTTTGGGAACGTCGCGGTCGGGACGTGAAATAATGAATTTTGTTGTTTTAGAATATGGGTGAATATGTGCAATAATTTATCATACTATTGTGTGCAAAGTGTTGTGTTTTGATAATATTTGTGTAATTTGAGTGTGAAAATGGCGTCGGATAAGATTAAAGTCGCTGTTCGAGTTCGTCCTTTTAACAGGCGAGGTATGCTGGTTTCATTTTGCTAATAAAAAGATTTCGCTATCGTATTCGTACCTTTACTAGTATCTGCAGCCGACTTATCTGCGTATCATGTAGTTATCTTAAATGTATATTATTCAAGGTATTGTCATCGGTAGCATGCTTGAATACCAGCACCAGGATACAGCTAAAGCTGAGAATATTATTTACTAGTTTCTGATATTGTATCATATTTTTCTACATAATTTTGTATTGGCCATGAGAGTCGTTAATTTATTTGATTTGTTTTATACGAACAGCTTCACAACGTAGCTCTATCATGCTCATTTGAACTAATTCTTATTCTACTTATTTGTTTTATACACATCACTAAATAGTAATAGGTAATGAACAAAATAGGTAACACATACTTATTAACACAAAATTATATGTATTCTTACTAAAAATATAATATAAATATTATATAGTTATTCAACAAAAGCAATAGTTAGCTATTTTCACAGGTTTTAGCACCATTGCAAGCATCACCTACCTACCTACTTTCTGTGTTATGTGTGAATAAGTGTAGAACTTAGAAATAAGTGTGTCACCTTTTCAATACACAAACAAATCATAGAATACAAAAAAATATAACAAACATCTCAGATCTAAGAACAAAATTAAGTATAATTAAATTAAAATTATCAAAAACATGCAGATATCAATATCATTGTTTAACTCAGATAACATACCTACATAACTTATTGTGTATTTTTATTTTTATAGGTTAATAATGTTGCAATGCAGTATAACATACAATTTATCAAGTTTATATTGATGTTATTCTTACTCTTCACCTCTGATTCATAGTCACATGAGTGCCAGAAACCTCTATCTTTTATATTTGCTTTTTTATATGAAATGCTAGTATTTATCATAGTAAGTACATTTCATTCACATTTTTACATAATCTTATTTGAACATTAATGGCAATAATTATGTAACATAATTAATAATTATTATACTTTTCTATACAATACAATAACTATTATATAATTTGACTTGTAATATGTACCCATGTATTACCAATAAATGGTTTATCTTACAAGAAATATAGCTAATAGGTAGTATAGTTTATCATTATCAACAGCTCATAGAGCCCACTACAGGGCATATGCCTCCTTATAGGTACTTTGATTATCAAGAAACAGAATATGTGTTATCAGAAGGTAGAACCTACTCATTAAAGAACTCAATGTTAAATTATAACCACAACCTTTCCCGATGCATCTATCTTTGTTAAATGTTTTATCAACTGTTTTGAATATCATATAGATACACTGTCTTTGTCAAAGCAAGGATGCTATATATATATGTACCTACTTACATACTTCAGTTTAGTAATGAATAAATCCACAACATTGTTACAACAAAGCTATTACTCATGATATAGCATCTTTTGTTCCTAACATTTAACAGTGTGTTTTGTTGTCATTTGATCCTATTTCAGTATAGAAATGCCCAATCTTCACATACTGTCACTTAAGAGATCAATTAAAAATACTAGCCAACTGAGTTGTGTATTTTACCTACTGGCCTAGATTTGTAAATATAGGTGTTATTTTAAACAAACCACAATGATTACTTAATAGTTATTTTCTTAGATGTAATCATAATGACTCTTCTAAAACTGCAAGATTTATGTTGTGCTACTTTTAAATTGCATTTTTGTATAATTTAACAAATTGATTACCTAGATGACTCCACAAAGAATATGTACATCATCTTCACTATCATTAAATTTCAAGGCATTTGCTATGGTTTCATATAACTAGGTATGTTCTTCTGTAACTGTTCTACATTTTTAATGCCTCATAGGCTTGTTTGACTACATGCAACCTGCATGATGTTTAGCACTAAGTAGGTACTTAATATAGTATAAGACGAAAAAATCTTTTGTTTTTTAGTGTGCCATAGTACATTTGTACAGTATAAAAATGTTATACAAATATCCTTAAGATAAATAATTGACTAACTACTTAACTAGACAACTTTTTGCAAGTTAGAATGACAGCTTGTGTGTCATTCACTCTCCTGTTGTTAGTAGTGTGAATGTTTGAAATTCTTTTCACCAATTGACTTTAGTAAGTGTTATTTTATTATTTATTTACCCAAAACAGATACCTACACAGCTTTGGTATGAGTACATTGAAAATATTATTTACCAAATTTTGATCTAAACCATACTCCTGAATAACGTATGTACTCATAACAGGATCATTGTTATGCACATATTAAAAGTATGTATGGATAGAAAATCGTGAATTTACCTTACTTAGTTCCCTTGAATCGACTTTCTAAGACACCCACACGCCTTAACTCTGTCTAATCGTGACTGTTCTGGCTTATTAAATACCTAAATCCTAACCAAGACGGAGAAAGTAACATAAAGTTCGTTCTCATTTGTGAAGAAATGTGAATGGACACATTCGTTTCGTCATTGACAAGTTAACTTTGTCAGTAGAGCAACCAAGCGATTCTCATGGTGAAAACTGATCGTCTCCACCAGAAGGAACCGAAATACGAAATGTAATTTTTTTATCAAATGTCAGTTCAGCTTCTTAGATATTGGTCTTACCAAAACTTACTCAAATGTTTTCTTTACCTTTTCTGTCTCTCACCTTTTTGGATTGAATTTTATGAATTACACAGAGCCACAGAGAGTGATGCATACCTCTGCTAGACCCAAATTTACTTTCATATGCTACAATAGTATGTAACATAGCCAGAATATATGTATGCACCTCCAAGAACAGTACTAACTATTTGCTCGCAAAGTAAACACGAAGTCAAACATGACATGCACAATGTCTGTTACTCGTCTAGCCACTACTCACACTAGATTGCCTTCACTCGTTTTACATAACCCTGTAGCAGCGAACCTTGCAACAGGGCTTCTAGATCTTGTTCCATAAACTATGAATTAATCTTTGTCTCTATGTGTAAATTGCTGAACCGGATTTGAAGAGCGTTTGCAAGAACAACGCACGACCTCGTGTTCAGTCACTATACGGCGCTGTGTTGCATTTTATCTGAACTAGGTAGGTACTTAGTTAACTTGTTTTTCCAATCCTCCAACGAGGCACATCTTGTGTATGTCACGTTGCGTAAAAAGTCTATGATATCATTGCAAAGGTCATTCAATTGACAAGGCACAATCGTAACAATGTACGAGACCTCTACCAATGATATTGTTGTGATACGATGTCTGACTACATCTCTACAAGTCTTGGACGAGCATTGGATAGTAATTTTACAAATTATGAAAACGATGGTATTAACATTAACTAACCTACAATTCAAACTGTCTACAATTAGAAACTCAAAGATCCACGTATAGAGGAAGGCTTATTCATTTGTTTACTGTTAAGGTGATTAATCTAAGATAAAAAATAGCTAACAATAGCCAAATACTAACTATTATATCGTCGACATTTCATGGGCTCCTAAAATAACATAAACGCTTGCTATGCAGCATCACACGTACAAGTTATTAGATCAAAGATAGGCTTCCACCCTCCAATATAGGTTGTATTCAGAAGATTGTATTGTTTGTGTGCTAATATTTATAGCTGATGAATACAGAGTAGGTAGATACTCAATGAACATGTTCATACGTAATGTCCTTTTTACGCAACTTTATATTTATCTGTCAATTTATTGGAGTTATTATTATAGTTATGTTATCTATTTCCTAGTATTCTTGAAAGTTGAGGTGATCCTTCAGTATTAAACATTTACTTAAAACATTCTATTTGTAATGCTACTGATACTAAAATTGCCTTTGTTGTTTCAGAACTCGAACTGGGCACACAATGCGTGGTGGAAATGAAGAATATGCAGACTGTACTACAGTATCCACAGTCGAACCACGAGAAAGACAGGTACCGGAGACCCTCTTACCTAGGATTTCATTTGAAATTCAGATCTGCAGCTTTCCTATCCATTATTCATTGTCTCAACTTTTGGGCGCCAACCTGGGGCGTGTTAGAGATCACGAAAGCGTATTTAGGCTTTTAGAAAATCTACCTGCTCGTAAAGAGAAAATACTTAATAATGTCTAGAGTTTGTTTTCGTAATGTTGTTTCAAATACAAAGTCCATTCTGTATCCACTTTCAAATTCATCAGCTGCACGACAAAAACCCGAGCGATTTCAATAACTGGAACTCTTCAGTGATCACTTTTATATATCGACTATTGAATAAGAAAAAGAAAGATATCATTTCAATATTGGATACTTCTCGATTTATTTTAAGAGCTCAGGGCCGATACGCTACGATATTCAATTTGGGATCCAGGTATCTTCTAAAAGAGTGAACCTATCTTGTTACCTTGTTGTTTATTTATCGAACCGTGCACAATGAGGTCGGCAATTTGCGCTACACAACTTGTTTCTAGACAGTCTGAAAGTGTATTCACAGTCTGATGAAGATGATTCAATTAGTTGGAAGTAAAATGGCGTTTTCTACAAGTTTGCTCCTGAACTACGACCGATTCATACCCATCACTCAGTTCCTTCATTTTCACTGCTTTAGCAAGCGCGCGTTAGTAAAGTCCTTGTCCCAATTTGTGTCGGAATAGGAAGCCCAAACCGGAACGAAGGCATGTTACAAGAATATGCTTCCGTGTTCTTTGCATGTCCGACGCGCTCTTGTATGATGTGTTGTTAATTTTATTCTTCTGTCGGACTATAATAAAATTATACGAGCGATTTATTGTTCGATGACCTACATTTGCGCCAAATTGGATTGGAAACGGCGGTTTCGTAATTATCTGTATCGTTGTGAAATTTTTATTAAACTGATTTTAATGTTCTTTATTTAGGCATCAGGAATGTTTATTTTTAACCCGATGGCGGTTTCTAAGTTCTTTTGTAATGACCTCGAAGGTAAGGTTATCGCAATAGCCAAGCAACTCCTGTAATATTTGGCCGGTAGTTATTCTTATTTTTTATTTTTGTGCCGATGCCGAAACTGCGGCAAGTAACGTTAAATACCGAGAGCTCCGAGATGCTCTGATTGCTGCGTGTTGCCAAAACATTGCGCTAAGCGCTTGCGCATCTAACGCAAATGTGCCGATTCTTTGTCCGAATGCCTAATTTGTTGACGGCATTGAATTTCGTGACCGTTAAGGCTTCTGTGCCGGTTACGTGAATTTTTTCTGCATTTGTGTAGCGGGAATACGGATTCGTCTTATTATGTAACCAAAAATGTACCTACCTAGTAGGTACCATTATAAGTACAAAGATCGGTTAGAATGGTCTCAGGTAAAGCTAAGTACATATATAATATTTTATTATATGTCCTCTTTTTTACTTTGACCAGTTCTTGACTCTTATAAGGTCGATAAATAAATGCAATCTTTTCATTGGTAGATAAAAATACGGGTGGATAATTTACACTATGCGGTTAAGTATGTTTAAATTTATACAACTACACAAAAACAATCGAACAAAACTTTAAAATTGTGTGTACAAATTCTCTTACATACAATCATAAAATACTATTGCTAGGTTGTTGCAGCCAATATGGTCGACTATTGATGACTAATGCAAAGGTCGCACGATAAACAACTAGACTTGCATCATCATATTATATGTACCTAAGTAGAGAAACATTTTTTTTAGCCCAGTCACCTACTTTGTATGGTTTGTACTGAAACTAATCTAGGGTAAAATCATCATTGATGTTACATATAACATGATTTAAGAATTGTTGTACTTCAATCTAAATAGCGTCATTTCTTAAAGCGCATTATTTACTCTCATGAATCCTAATTAAAATACTAAGGTTATAATTTACAGTTTACATCTTATTTTAAAAAGAAGAATATATATTATATATATGCACTTTTGTTCTATTTTGCCTTGCCTTGTTATTTTCATAATACACACAAAGAACTCAATTTCCGTCATGCTCAATATCAATTGATATTAAGTATTTTAAGCATTTACATATGTATTTCAATTATTATAGATTTTATTTTACAGACGGTTTATAGTGTACATTCCTACTATTAACTTGACCTTAACCACGCAAGGTCTGAAGCTAGATTAGCCTACAAATAAATCTAGAGTTTCTATTTTTCTAATACATATGTTGCTAGAAAGAAGGTCCTACCAAGGCTGTGTTTATACTATTTGTTATTCTACCGCTAAACAAAGCACAAACCGGTCATTATGTAAATTGCTGTTGGCAACACCTCAGCCGTTTGCTGAAGTTCGCTAATTAGTTTTTTGTGCAAGGTTCGGTCCAAAGTAAACGAGTTTGATTTATTGGAATACTGGTAAATGGTAACTTCCAAGAGACAATGTTTTTGAATGTCTGACTGATGATAAAAATAAGCAGTCTGCAATGTATCATGAAGATATTGAAGAAAGCTTTGACTCTGGATAGAGACTACGAAATAAGATTTCCTGAAATTGAATGGTTTATTATTATCTTAGTTTCTACAAATAACACGATTTGCAAATCAAATGAGTGTTATATCTACGCTATCGACACAATGCTTACATATTTCCAGACAAACAAATTTAGACTTGTTCCAAGAAGGAGCCGAGTGTTGGGAACATTCTAAGAAAATGTTTTGATTTGGATAAATTTAGGAATTGATGTGCTTGCTTTTATATTTTTTACAGTTTCAGACTGCTAACATAAGTGTTTCGGCAAGAGATTTAAGTAAGTACTTGGTAATTCAGCGTATTTCGGGCTGCAAACAGAATAGTTAGCAAATCGTTGCATTATTGTAAACCAAATACGCTCCTACTGCCTCTCAATTATGAAGGCAGTAAATTAAATACCGTCCTCCAGTGAACAACAAATAAACCTATTACGAGTAATCCGTATCAAGCATGATATATAAATATTGTTATCTTGTCTCGCACATGAAGTAGGTAACTACAAGAGACTCAGTTCGTTGACCTCTCTGCAAACTTGCTTGAACTGCTATTTTTTATCTCCGCAACTTTTTAGTTCAACTTAGAACACTTCGTGGAGAGCTCTCTTATATGGATCAATTACTCAAAGATAAAGTCTAAAGACTTGAGTTGAAGGTCGAAATTGAAAAACAAACGGAGGACCAAGTAAGTGAATTGGAAACTTCTGCGCTCGACTGCTTTTTTATAGAGACACGTGTTTTGTAGCAAAGAACTAAAGTCGCAGTCGATCTTAGGTCCTTCGTACTTAAAGGTCGGATAAGAAATAATATTTGTATAAAGGATAATGTCGAACCTCGAGTTATCGAATAACGTTACGTACCTACGTAAGGTGATATTGGCCGAACTTCACCACAAAAAAGATCCTTACTTCCATGTTTGCGTGGGAATTGGTTATGGTCATTTGATATTCATGTTTTTGTTGTAACCTTTGATCGATCGGACAAAGATATCTACGTAACTACTTAACTACAGGGCGAAACTAGTAGTTGAAGTACGTGGTACAGTCATAGTTAATGTAACATATTACGGGTTTTTAACCTTGAACAAAAAAAAACTCATCAGATATCTTTTTTTTTTGTTATAAATAACAAATAAACGCAATAGACGTTATTAGCTGTACCGGTACATATCATGTTTCTAACTCACATTCTTCCGACAGGATTTCCTTTAGTCTAGTTGCAACTAGGTAGTCTACGTAAAAATACGTATATTTATGTAAATGTGCTGCGCAGCCGTCGTTTATAGCGTTTCTCAAGACAGGCGGCCTTGTTGTTGACTTGATTCTAATCGATTTGTTTTAGTTATAGTTAGGTTAGTGCCTTGCCGTGCCCCTATATCTAGACACGCTTGCTTTATGTGCTTACTTAAGTAATTCATCATCATCATCAAATCAGTCTGTGTCCATCTACTTCTGGGTATAGGCCTCCTCTCCAACGCGCCACACAGTACGGTCTCCAGCCTGTCTAATCCAGCTCAACTTAAGTAACTACTTACTCTTCTCTTTCTGTAAGTATTTGGCTTAGATGCTTATCACTACAGCCTGATTTAAGGCACCGCTATAGTTCAAGAAACACGTTTGTATAAAACAAATCTATTTAACTACTTACCCTAGGTTTTAGCCCTTAACTGTAATTCTCAGTAACGTAACAGGTAAAAAGCGTTACAATTACATGTACCTTACTAATGTTATAAGACTAATTCCGTTCATTTCTGTTATTCTATATGCGTTACGTACATGTGCCTACCGTATTATGTTATTTCTGTACTACGTAGGTATGCTAAACATAAGTAACACGTATGTTTATAGCCTACAAGTACAGCTACATAAAATTATTTCCAAGCTTCCTCTATGTTATATCACATGCTATTAGCCTTTGTGCAATATATAGATAGGCGGTGATCGATCAGCTAATAATAAAGTAATCTTCTAGCCATACTTGTACACATAATAATAAAACATAGCGCGCTATAAAAAACCTAGTCGAATGGTTTTTTTTTATGTTAAAGTGAAGTTATAGAAAAAAAAATGATACGTAAGTCTCTTGATCTTGACTTGATTCAAAAGATATTTAGCATTTTTTTAACTAAGTACTTACTTAAATATTTTTGTCGGTAAATATATTTAAGTACTTAGTTATGTCGGTATTTAAGAATCTTTCTGCAAGCGCCTTAGTTTGGTCATGATAAGTAACTCTGGTCTCATAGTAAAGTGTTCGGGTATCACAGTGTTGAGTAAATCAAAATCTAAAAGAAACCACCCTAGTTATATGAATCGATCAATTGAATGAATAGTTTACGGTGCGTTGCCACCAGCACGCTACCTGTCGTTCCTCATGTCAGAACTATCGATTGACCCAAATGTATTTAATACCGTGTCTACTTTTATTTATATCATTTTCAATTGATAACAAAGCCCTAAATAAGACTGTATTAAGTAATTATATGTTATGGCTTCATATGATAGTAAGACTGCATTATTTAAAGCATGTTCCAGTCTTTCATAATCAATCTTCTAAATTAAATAAGTACCTACCTACCGTCTTAGATATTTTAATAAGGCACAGGTAATGTATTTCCTAGTAAAAGTCATACGAATATGAATGATTCATATGTTGCTAATTTGGTAAAATATATATTTGACCATTATCATGGTTCTAATCAATTACAAAGATAAGTATTAGGTTACGAATCTGATAACCTTTATAAGTTCTGATTTTGTAAACATACTCTGCATACTTGATAAGATTCGTGTATGATTGTTATTCGTATTGTAGAGCTCAATTGACCTCTAGGTCATTGTTCTAGTTAGAAAAGTATCCTTTTGATTAGCTCATTCAATGCGGTATGTAGGAAGTTATGAGGAACGTAGTAGACCGCGACGTCGATTTCATTCATTTGTAGGTTATCTATTATTTTGTAAGTTATTATTTGTAACTTATTTACTGAAAGTGGTCTAAGTTAACACATGTATATATATATATATATATATATATATAGGAATATGGAAAGTACCTATTCTAATTATCTATACATATAGGTACTTAATAAAGCTGTAGAGGATCGAAAGCCTTAACATTGAACATCTTTGGAAAAAAATGTTAGGAGATAGGTACTTAGAATAGTTAGAATTGATAACATTAAACGTTCCAACAATTTCTAGATATTTCGTCTATTTATCCGTTTGTCTGTTTATTTAAACGCCCATAACGTAAAAATGGCTGAACGGATTTTGATGAAAATTTCAATAATTCTATAATAAACAAATAAAATCATATAAAAACTAGTATTCACGCAACGACATCCAGATCACGTCCTATGTTATAGCTGCTAGCACATGACTCACAGCTTATGATAAGCACCGCTAGGTACTTTGCATCTCTGTTTACAGTATATTCCAACGCGTTCCCATTTTCTATCGCAGATGCTCGAGGGCTGGCTCGTGATTTCCCGAGGAGGCTAACAATCTCTTTGTGCACGACCTCATTTTGTGCTGAATGCCCGTCTTTAATAGACCCGCCCTGTCGTTGTCAGATGAACGTCTGCTGATGACAACCCTAGGACGTTTTTACGCTGAACCTGTTGAATGCAATACCTTTTACGCTGTTTACCAATTTCTAAACGTGCCGGTTAGTCTGAATGGCAATGTCTCAAAATATCGATTACTTACTTACTTAAACTTACCTAGACGCTCTAGCCTAAAGCGCGTAGAATAGAAACTTGCTCCAACTTTATTGCCAATTTCGTCCGTCTCGTTTGAACTTGGTCGTTTAAGAATAGAAGAAAAATATTGTTTTGAATAGACTAGGTAGGTAGTCTACTTACGTTGAACGAAAAGGCTTACTGTTACAATTTGCTGGACCAACAAAGCCCGTGTCTCTGAGAATGAGATTAGTGTACCATCGTCGAGGAAATTTTCTAATTCACTTTGTATTTGTTTCGCAATTTAAGACCGCCATTAGTGTGACTCGTGTCCTAATGGCAGACCCTTTTACGTTTCTTTTCTGTATGACTTTCGAGTTCTTTTCTATATCAAATTAAGTTTCGAGAGGATAGAAGGAATAGGCAATTCGAGGTAGGTACAAAGTAAATAGAAAAGTGTACCTATAATAGTCAAATATTTCACAGATTGAGTCATAAGAAAACGTTTATTGGTAGACTACACCGATAGTCTCAATCTCGTGAGACGTGTGGGCAGGTCTACAATAATCTATCACGATCGGTGCTTATGGATAATCCCATCTTCAGCTTCCAATATTACTCCCACTGCGGAAGCCGTAAATTCACCTACGACACTTTAAACGGAAAGCTTCAAACGATTAGTTGAACGTGTAGATCTGGCGTACAACTTGTGGGAAAACTCGAGTTCTGCGGCAAATCTCAATTGGCTTACAATAAATTGAGCGGTATCTTGATTAATGATTACCCTCCGCTCGAGAGTGTTGCGATGAGATAAAAGGTGGCATTTAGGGTGGCTGCCCTTGTTTTACCCTCGTTTGGTGGATTATGGCTTGATGACCTGTCGACGAACTTTAGTGAGGGCTGTCGACTAATATTATTTAAGTTCTGAGGCCGCTTAGCTCAACTCTATTTAGAATAGGGCAGCTTTACTCAGTTTGAATAGATATTGTTTCTTGCTCACTTAAAGATAAACAGTTTCTAGAATTATGCTTCAGGCCCAGTTGAAAAGGCCGTGAAACCTTAAGTATTGATTTGTTAACAACCTTGCCGTGCTAAGCCTGAGCCTTCCGTCTGTCCGCAAGACGTTTTACATATTCCGTCCAAACCAAACTGTAATTCAAACGTTGAAATCTGAACTGGCCGCGAACAGGAGTTGCAAATAAAGCAAACGCCTAAACAATTCATTAGTGCCCTCCCGGCAGGCCTACCATAACGTTTTTAAAAGCAGTGTCATTGCCGCGCCGCTGCGATTCCGCTGAAATTCAATGCTGCTAATATTCGTACCACAAGCTTATGACGTAATATCGCGTTCCAGCGGATTTCAAGCGGATTAGGGATGAGACACTGAACGAATGATTTCGCTAAAACTGCATAAAATGAAAGAGTTTGTGATAAAATATAGCACAACCTATAGTAGTTTTGCTTTCAAAATTTGTCACTGTCACTGATTCGAAAACAGTTCAATATTTTCTTTGAAACTATCGTACTTGCGTGTTGCCAGATATCGGCTTCAACCGTATTTAGCTCTTTTCAAATACATAATGTAGTAAAAAAGCACAATAACAATTATAAATAATCATGCAAGTATGCAGTATGCAAGGGGTACATGCAGTATGCAAGGAATAATTTTTAATTTTTTTATTTATTAAATTTTGTAAAATGTACATAGCTATTGCGACTGGAGTTGGTATACATTGTTTTGTGTACATTTTATGCCGAAAAAAGTATCCTGTATTATTTTCCTAACCATTTATTTTATTTAAATTTGAGCCCGGCTTTCAGCTGGTGTACATTTTCAAACTTTTTTCCAAAGAGTTCGTGCTTATTTGTATATAGAAATGGTACGAACTGCCAGATCACTATGTCTTATTCTCTTTTTTGCTTGTGTGTGTATAAAAAATGTCATGTACGGTATAAAAAAATATTCTGGTAGCACTGAATGATTTTGTAAACAAACTACCATAACAAACTGCCTATAAATTATAACTGTTTTATATATAGAAATGCATTGGGTCCCCGATTTAGAGGTGATACATTTGGTGCTGTATGAATACTACACAGTATGATGGACAGAATACCGCATGAATGTGTTCATGCACAGTGAAAAACTTATCTAGATAAACCAAACACTTTGGATACGCTTCTTAACAAAAAGTTGATTTCTTCAAGCGGCTTTTTGTTCTCGATACAAGCTGATGGAACGTGGTGGATCACCATGACTGTGATCACGATACCAAGACGGTGACAAACCATCATCAACTTCTTACGAGCAAGCAAGGCTGCAGTCGGATATACTCCATCTATTGGAGCTGGAAGATGATCAAATTCCTCTGCAAGCAGTATAACCACTTCGTAGACGAACGTTTACTCGTGTAAATTACTTTTCTGTGTGAATACTCTAAACATACGATGTGGATACATAAACTTAAAAGTTTTTTCAATAAATTGATGTTATAAGCTTGAATTTATTTTTACTGGACGACAGTTATTATGTTGGGGAACATAAACATATAACACAGAAGTTAGCTCTAATTAATCATCCTTTTTAACTCTAAGATATCATTTAGATTGTTAGCTTATGCGTTCTATATTGTGTCTCAACTATACTAATTTATAAAATAGGTTTGTGTGGTGTAGGCATAGTGTGTCGTACATAGTCTAACTATACTGCTACTTTATACCTTTAAGCACAAGATGAGACCTATTTAAGATTTATGTTTAAATTAAACAAATAGTTATTGTACATTTTGTCTTATTAACAGTTAATTTAATACCCTATTCACAATAGTATTATATAGAAGGGCACTGAGCAAGTCACTGTTCTCAAAGCTAGGGTACACCAACATTCTGCATAACGATGCCCTGCTGCGGTACTGAATCATCGTGATATTGCCACCTCATCTGCTGTGGCGGTAGTGTGATCTCGAACTGGGTCCCTGCTGTAGTTTTGGGTCGTGATAGTTGGCTCTTTAGCTTGCTGTTGGCTGATGAATAATAAATAGCTGCAGCTTGAGATTTATTTTCGTTGCTCCACATATTCACTGGTGTTCGGTATTTTCGCAAAAATTGTGCCGAACCACACACACATAACCATTGTATATCAATTAAATTCAGTTTTCTTTCATATTTTCAATAATTTAAAGGATTTAAATGGAAAAATATCTCAAATACGCAAGCAGATAGCAGCGTTTTTAGCATCTCAAAATAATGTCAAATTGACAGCTCAGCGATAATGATTCCGCTGGCAATTAGACGTTATGGTACCGATTTAGGCAAAACGCCTAGGAAATGAATGAACAAAATCGCGTGACGTCATCAAAACCTCGACGCGCCGCGACACTGATTCCACCTTATTTAAACGTCAGAAACTAGACGTTGTAGTACCGATTATCGCAGCAGCACTGCTGCAGTACTGCTATAAGACGTTGTGGTAGGCCTGCGGCTTGGCGGTCCCGCGGAATTATATATAAGGGGCGAGGATTCCCTGCTATAATTTTCATCGGCTTGCTTTTATTTTAGAACTCTGGCTTTGTGAGGTAGGTCTAGTCTTGATGCTTTAGTTTATTCCCTGAAGTTTGAATTTACATAACTTTAATGTACCTATGTTTTTGCAATATTTGTAAAACGAAAGACCAAATAATGGTAGCGTTGAAGTTATCTAACATATCACATTACTTATATGATACCTACTACCAATACATTACTTTATCGCCCGTATAGCACTGCAAGAAGAATCACCGCATCACATAAAAATATAGTAAATAATGATGGCTGTACTGCGTGGACATAAACCGAATCCATCAGTCGTGGAATGTATCAGACATTCTGGCCAACGTGTGGAAACTCATCAACCAGAGTGGTTCACCCGAAAGCAGCGTTACACAGGGTTATGTCACTTCTCCATTACTCTTTATGATGACTATGGAATGTTGGGAAAATCCCCCTATTACAGCCCCTATCCAGGACGTTTTAGGGCATATGAAACGTTATGATACCTGAGTGTTAGGAGATGGGCGTTTTGAAATATGATGCTGGGATTAAAAGGTGGTTTACAGAGCGGTGGGTCTAGATTACTAAGTATTAGATAGTGGTAGGATATTTAGACAAAATATTTGTTTATTATTAAAAAAATAAGAGTTGACGTAGTTATTTAGCTTATTAATGTTTCTTTTCAAATTCACATATTATTGTCAAAGATACTTGAAATGTACAGTACATATGATTTTCAGACTTACTTTCTCTTTAGTTTATTCCTAATAGTTAACCAAAAGTCGTGATTTCCTGCAGATTATGCTCATATGGGAAGTTCTCTAACTACAACAGAGAAAAAGTTCATTATAAGTAAGTCAAAGCATAATTCTCACCATGTTCCACTAGACCTGCCGTCTGCATAGATTCATTGAGACAATATGCCTCATTTATAATGCATTAATACTCGGTATCATGAGAAGTATAGCGTGCCTGCACCGTTGCTCTATTCTAGACGTTTCGTAGACAAAGCATGCACTTTATCAATCAAATTATATCTACCTCGTAAAGGCAGTTAATCATATAGCTACTAATTTTCTTTACGAGTAGCGTGCAACTTGATTTGGTGATTGTCCTAGAACTAGTGTGGTTTCTAAAGCAGCTGGTTTTTTAAATGATTTTAATTTATTTATAAAGTTTTTTTGGCGAGAAACAGTTTTTTATCGTGTATTGGTTTTGTGATTTCGTCTATACTATAACTTTAATATGAGTATAGTTTATTTATATTTAGAATTCTAGCGGTATTATGTTCTACTAACTTCTTACTTACAATAAAGTAAAATGGTCCGGCATTTAACCTGATTCCTAAAATGTCACTGTGGTCAAATAAGCCTGAACTGGTCAGAAATTGGCTCAAACGATGCTAAAGGGTAATTCTTATCCAATAATTAGACTTATCCTTCCTGATTACTAGTGCTCCTTCCTACTAGGTAATTGACTATATATTTCAAGCAAATAAATATAAATCTACTATCGCGTATGTCGGCCTATACATACACATGTGATATAATCGATCGCTACCGCTGCAATTAAGACTAATTAAAAACCGCTCTGCGATGGGTTTATGATTGGCGAACAGATAATAAAAGTCTGGCTTCGCATTTTAACTCGGCGGTCTCCTAGTCAGGACTCTAGTCACGATCCTCTAATTGTTCCGTAGCATCGAATTAGTACTTGGAAGGTTGTTAACTGCTGTCTTTTGAAGCCTGCAACTAGTAAGAGCGTTCAATTTGATTTATTTTATGACTTTAGACACTTTAAGTGTAACCAGGTACATATCTACTTTACGGTTTAGTTAGGTTAGTACATTTGATTTTACGGATATATATATATATATATAAAATTTCAGATAAGAGTGAAATGGTGGCTTTTCCACCGACTAAAGAATATCCGACAGTAGGATCTTAAATTATGCACTTTAATAAAGACATATATATATATATATATATATAATCTGAAATTTCTTTTTAATACCAATTACAAACACATTTTTTTTTATAAATTTACTCTAGACAAGAAGAAAAGGAAAAAAAGTCTTATTCAGATTACATCGTCGATAAAATATAAGATGTAACATTAGGAATACTTTTTCTGTTTTTAATGTTGACATTAGCCTCGCTAAATCAAGTTTGGTTGCGTAACTTGCAACCAGTTTTGTCTGTTTTTTAACCCGCTTTATTTATTTACCTTTAACTTCTTTTAGAGATTCTGTGGGCAAACAGAAAATAATACCACGACTCCTTTTTATTTGGATAAATTAAATGTTTGAATCTATGCATCTACTGGTCAAATAATACACAAATTAGACTTGAATTAATTTTACTAAAATCCGTTATATGCAGAATATGGCAAGTTAAAAAACGTGAATAAATGCTTTGTTGACTTGCCATATACGATTTAGATTTCGACAAAGACGTATTCATTCACCTACCTTTCATGTAGATAAGATACTATAACTTGAATATTCGCCAGCGCTACATAATCCCATTAAATTTTTAGTTTTTATTCAGTCACAATTCATGCTTGATGAAAGAAAAACACATGACTTGAACCAGTTCCAAGATCAAGGCAACAAAATTCGTTGTAAAGTCATCACGGTCCGATTACAGGTTACAGAAACTGGATAGCAGTCAGTAATACTGTCGTGTCGATAAAAAACTAGTTTCCTATGTGCCACCATGTTTCTGAATGCAATTTATGCATATTACATACCAGTTTAATGTCAAGGCAACGTGCATGTTTGTTCACGATATGAATGCGAGTAATGTAACAAACTAAAGATGGTATTGTTTAAAAGTAGATACTAAAAGTACTAACCTACACTCATACTTTGTAAAGAGAGTAATTTATCACATACTTAAGTACTGTTAATTGTTTGGGTTTATACAGAAATTATTCAAAATGCTCACGACCGTAAGGATTCAAACCTTAATCTTTCTGTAAAGTATCGTTTGGGTTTTCTTTTTAGCTACAACATAAGCTACTTACCTACGTATCGAATGCTCATATGTGTATTATATCGTTATGTCGAACATCTTATTTCATCAGCGTGATTAATCCAGCAATAGGATAAGAAGGTCGTCTTTTTATACGAGTTTGAAAACTTTTCTCCAGAGTCGGCAAATTGAGATTTAGCTGGTAGGTATATCTTGAGTGTCTTTGCTTGTAGATTAGTTTTGTATTGGGTTCTGCGTTAAACACTCGTTAAAACTCTGCGAACAACAAACTTTTCAAAGTTACGAGCGGGCTATACAATTAAAGCATTTCGGTAAGTTCTTATTTTCCATATTCTAAAAATAATCTTAATGATTTGCTTGGTTTGGTAAAAAGAGAAATCCCGCATAAGTTCACTCGATTAGAAAGCCATATTTTACAAATCCTTTTAAATATCACGGCTGATACCTGTTTTAAGTTGGTACTTAAGTCAGCTTTGGATCAATACGTACATACATACATATGTATTTGGATCTAATATATGGGCAAATAAATCAAACGATTTAAACAAAAGAATGTAGTTAAGTACTTACTTACTAACTTTTAATTTCGTAAAGTGCATAAAAAAAACTATAACGAGACGCATTCACTTCCATTTAACTCGAAGCGTCAGTTAATTTTAGCAGAAGATGAACTCTGCGTTCATTGTAATAAGACTATAAATGTGATGTATTTTTAGGCAATGCTAGCACAGTTTGTTGTGACCCCGGTCATTATCAGAGCGGAACTGCAGTACTGCAACCTTGGTTGCTTAGCTGTTTACCTCATTCTATTATTGTGGTGAACATAACTCACACGTGCCTTGGGGTTTCTTAAAGAAAACGTGATTTCTTGTGTTTTCATGATATGATTTTGAAAGCAATCAAAAGGGATCAAAAACTAAGTAACTAAGTATTACTTAAATAGAACATTCGTTTTATCGTGAAACTTTTTCTAACATAATTTTTAAAGAAAAGCTATTTTTAATACCGGCTTATATAATATTGTTGAAATGTTTCACCGACAAGTTTTAATAGGCCGCACGAAAACTGTAGTGCCTACAAGTTATTCCAGTTTAGTCTTATTTCAACTCCCAAGATTTAATTAATTTAATGTTTGCGTCTTTTGTAAGCTTCATAAAATCTGGGAAATGAAAACCCTCTTTAGAAACCCTGTTAGTTCCTGAAATATAACCAGAAGCTATGATGTTATTAATTATTACAATTATAAGTATTTTAAAGTTAAACTAATAACATCCAACCCACGCTATTTCCAACAAGACAACACTTTCACGACTATTTTCGTATTAACGAACAGCTAAGTCAATTTCTCCGTGTCTTTAATAGTTACTTCATCCCTATTTTGGAATCCAATCAATGAGTTGTAAGAATAGTGCCGTAGTCAGATATCGCAGCCTTGGCAGTGTCTTATAGAACCTTAGCCCTTTATCTGTCGCCTGTTCGGTCTATTATTGTACGCAGTATCCGCCCCGGGGGGTCCCAACTTTCTCAATGGAAGCTTATCGGGAGTTTGTTTACTCAATACATTTTTGGTTGACTACATTTTTTGCTAGGAACCTGACGGTAAGCTTGAAGAAACATTTCTCTTGATGTACGCTGGGGATTTCGGATTCTGATAGCGTGTTTTGTAAGACTTGTGTATTCAGTTTTATGATATTTATTTATTTGTTGTAGTTACATGCTGTACTTACAGACTATTTCACCAAAACATACAACATGGATTAATGGATATGGTTATTCTACCATAATTTCCTTTTTTTTACTTTGAAACTTAAACTAAGTTTGTACCTACTTACTTAAGTCATCTTATCTATGAACGATTTCTTCATTCATAACAGGATATCAGCATAAGCTGTGGCATAAGGCCGAGTTGTGGCTCTAAGTTGTAACTAAACATATATGTAATTTGTATAATTATATTTAGTAGTGTATAGAATTTGAACTTGCTCAAGGTATGTTTGCAACAATAAATGTATTTTCTTTCTCTCTACATTTCTTTTCGTTCGGCTGAAAAAATGCCTATCTTATTTATTCAAATGATTGTCCGAAGACAATAATACTATGATCGCCATATTTTTCCATAGGCTGCGCTGTAATTTTCTAGGTCCTTCAAATATTTTCTTTTGTCCTTCAAACGAATCGAGCCAATTCGGGCGAATAGATGAATCAAGTTCATATTCCGAGGCTTATATGACACTAAGTGGTACGTATTTGTATTAATCGATATTTATATTAAGTATTTATGTATAGTATAGTATAGTATCCAATTTAATTGGAAAGCAAACAGCGACCGAGCTAGTTTATTATCATAATTAGTTCCTTTCCACTTCCATTACTTACTAACGTTTTAATTATCGCCTCGCTCAAATAGAAATGGCTGTACATATTACTAATGGTTGCTCGCGGCTGCGCTCGCGCTGTATCGGGATAATAAGCGTCCTATGTCTCTCTTAGGGACTTATATTACCTTATATTAATTACCTCACGATTATTCGTTGCTCGTTGCAATATGAACTAAAGAATAAAGATTAACGCACAAGCAAATGTGTTTATGCTTGTATATAATGGTATGTTATACCTACAATACCTACATAATACCTATGTACCTACATATGATGTATGATATATTTTTATCATACTCTACGTACCTATTATGCTGGTTTTTATCCGCGACCTTGCGAAAGACCTTGTCTTGCCAGCAAGTACGGCGTCGTGTCAAATTGATTCGCACATTATAATGTAAACAAACTGGTGACAGCGCTCCATTTATGTTCGTTATGGGAATATTGTTATACGCACGCCTGTATCATGTTTTTTTATGATAGCTCAGGCCTTTATTCCATTAGCTTGGGAATGCGAATCATTCTGATGAATGTGTGGCCGTGTTAGATCATCGTAATACTACATTCATAACGTTAGATTTAACATTTTTGTTATGCTAGAAGTGACAACATGGGCTATAGTTATATCTCACCTATTGGCCATGGCACTCCGAAATGATAATGACAATAACAAACACAGATAAGAAGCAATGTTTCCCACTCTTTAGACCAAACCTATAGTGCAAACCCATTCCTTGTTAAAAAAAAAACTTTTTAGACCATCATTTCACTCTTTCTAACGTAATTGAGTAATCTCAAATCGGTTTTATGTACTTATACGTGTCTTTTGTAAAGTTTTTCCTAAGAAACTGCCCCATCATGCGTCATTCAATAAAACAGCTGACATAAGTGCTAACCTCATAAAACCGTGTTTTGTTTTGATTACGTACACAAAACTTGATTTAAAGTACCAGATTAGTACATATCCATGTACATATGTAGGTAAATGGGAATGTCTGCAGTTGACGTTTTCAATATTTTTCAACGGGCATAGGTATTCATTCGGCTGTCACCGCGTGATCCAGGATACGCCTTTTGCATGCTGATAACCTTTTTGCTCAAAATACGCTCATATTTTTTTCCAAATCGTTGCACATGTATCACACGAGCTATCGTGTCTAGGTTTTCAGATATTGCAATGTTGACGAACCGCTTAAACTTGATATGCATTGGCTTCAGTGCAGTGGCTGCCTGATTCTATAGACGAAGCCATAGAGCGCTAGTAAATAGCTTTAAAACACCTAAGATAGAAATAGGTTTGTGAGACCGTTTAACTTAATCTCGGCAAATCTTTCTAGATTTAAAAAATAAAATGTAAATGTAACTACGCTTTGTTTGCCAGTGTATTTAACAAATCTCACGTCGCATATACAAAAAACCATAAACATTTTTACCTCAATAAAGAGATAACGGTACATTTCTCAGAAACGGCAATGTAAATAAAAAGCGAATTACTTTTAATATCGCATTGAAAGCTTCCCCGAATCTTCGCTTACGAAGTTAATCCCGTAATCAAAAGCAGGCACAAATATTATCCACTGGGTATTAAAGTATATCAAGATAACTTTGCACACGGATAAAATTAGAACCTAAAAGTTATAGGGCTATCATATTGAACGCCAATTCGTGGCGTACATACATAAGTGCTTCCATCCATCGCGAGCAGATTTATTTCGAACCTTGAACACAACAACCCTTGAGAGATTCTGTTAATCGAGTTACTCCACACGTTCTCTCAATATCCAAATATAGAGGAGACAGCCGAACAGGGAAAGTTTGGTTCAAGGTAACAACTTAATTTAAAAATAACGGTTTTATGTAAAGATTGATTCACCTAAGTGGCACAGAATACATATTTTATTCTACAAAATATTCCACATTGTTGAAAGATGTTAAACGTAGAGTAGAATTGTAGAATGTTCAAGTAGCTATTCAAAGAATTGAAAATCGTTCCATATCCGTGCATATCGAATATCGATGGCCTCATAGAATGATACGCAGATACAATATAAATGTGTTCCACTCCGAGTTCAAAAATAGAGAGAAAGACAGAGAATTATGAAAGTATTATATCCGTCGTCTAGTTAACATTGACAAATTTGAACATAGTACCCATAACACAAGCTTTTGCGTTAGCCAGAACTAGAAGATGATATGTGAAATATCCCATTCGTTTTTTTAAATATTAAAGTGGCAAAAATACCGCTTTGCATGCAAAACTTTCGCCTGCGTGAGGTCGAGTGAGACAAGCGGATATGTTTATATATGATACTCCCTCATGTAGGTACATTCTGATACATGATCAGGTTGCAGCCGCCTCCACCGGAATGCAGCGCTCGACTGGTAGTAGTTATTTACTGATTAAAATTGCATCGCCCAATATGAATACGACATCATAAATATGTAGAGGTACTACCATTGGTTGAGAGAAAAAAAATATTAACCGTAAATTAAAAATAGTCTTGAATACTAGACTTCTCCCATAAGCAGGTAGTTTATGCAAACGCATGCTATACAATTTATATTACTTAAATTTGTTTACATTTATTGTATTGTTTGTATGTCTGTGAATAGCATTTGAATTCATATTTGTTTTACACGGAATTGTCTTACGTTTGAAAAAACCTGCCTGAAATTAAGCACATATGTAAGTAACTATTTATACATTAATCTATACTAAAATTATAAAGCTGAAAAGTTTGTTTGTTTGTTTGAACGCGCTAATCTCAGGAACTACTGGTGCGAATTGAAAAATTCTTTTTGTGTTTAATAGACCATTAATCGAGGAAGGCTTTAGGCTATATAACATCACGCTGCAACTAATAGGAGCGAAGAAATAATGGAAAATGTGGAAAAAACGGGGAAAATTATTCATCTTTGAGGGCTTCCGTTGCGTGTGCTGCGAAAACGGTTCAAGATATCACAAAAATATATATGAAAGAATTATTTATCTTAAAATAATCTAACAAAATGTCTTCAACAATATATGTCAATCTTTTCAGGTTAACTCACTAGAACCGTTTTTATGGTAATAACTATTCCACGCGGACGAAGTCGCTGGCACCAGCTACTATTAACTACTCATCATATAAAGCCGTATCAAATTAGGCCAGTAGTATTTACATTATTAAAACGAACAATAAAAAAGGTGAAATTATTTACCGATCAGATGAATAAACAAAGCAAACTGCGTAAGCAATAATGTTTAGTCTAACAATGTCTCTGACATTCATTGTCGGAGGAAGTATAGACGGAACAACAAAAAAAAAAAGGCCAGTAGTACCTACAGAAATTATGAACAGCCGACTGAGCCCAATCATTAGATTGGCAATATAATGTCCACAGCAGCTGGCTCTCTGTATTACCGGCTTTAGCCACTATACCTACATATTTATAAAGCCATTTTAATATTACGTTGCCGCAACCTACCTACGCTGTCTTCACTGTATGGAATTTCAACTTGCATAAAATTGTAAAAGTAAAAGCCAGGCCAACCTGGTTTTCATAGAGCATTCTTTCATTAAACATATATTAAAGCTTTATTCCTTATCTCGTGCAGTACGAAATTAATAAGAATAAAAAAAGTAAAGATAAGTACGTAAGTAATTTATATTTTTCAACTTACTGATTACTTAAGTATTTACTAAAAATATTGTTATATCATTATAAAGCAATGGCAAATGGCACAAGCATAGCCTCTAAACATTACTTTTACTAGTGAACTTCACGTCTCTACAAATGTTTCAAAAACTTGTCAACTTTGTATTAACTCGTACAATAAATTTAACCAGTTTATTAAACCCAAACTGCAACCAGTCTAAACAGGTATCCCTTGTGAGTTGTGATTCATCAAATGCACGGTTGTAACTCCACGTGGGTTGACTGCGTTTGCGCAAAGCAGAGACCGGAGCACCCTCGCCGCACGTGTCGTACTGCCTGCGGTGATAGGGGGGACTTGTTAACACTTGGACAAGTATATAATGCTCTCTAGTGTGAATATGTAGGTTTTTATATATACCTAAATGTTAAGTAGTTATAGGACAAGACTTGAACAACTTTATGATAGTTCAAGTGTATAAAATTTTACAATCCCGCAGTTAATCAAACAAATAAACTCATGTTTTGCTAAAAAAAAATAATACCTAATAATTTTAAAAGATTATAAATAAACTTCATTCCTAGATAATAAAACAATGGTGAAGTTATTGACGTCAAATGTTTCTCAATGATTCAAAATATGGTGAACATATTCGTGTGATCACGAAACTATATTTAGATAGATAAGAGGGGCTTAAACATCTAAAGTATTGAACAAAACCTCCCACCCTCTTCAGAACCGCCTCGAGCATCGGGGTGTTTGTAAACAGACTCGTTTGAGAAACATTACGCCGAAAATATTTTCATAGCCTGGAAAAATATCGCATTCAAGCTTTGTCGGAAGTAACATCAAGTCGCAAAGAAAACTTGAAGATTTGTGGGGATCTTGTGACGCAAACATGCCGGAAGAAGCGTACGCCAGACAATACACAAAGGCCTCATCATACGCTTCCCAAATTGTATCATGCGATGCTTGTGTAAGCGCTCTTCTAGGAAATAAGCTCCTTACCCTTTTTCCGTGGCAACGAAACAAGATGCTCGTACATCACACCTAAATTGGCAATGTCCAATCTGTGCAGATAAGTAAATTTACTCGGTTCGCGCGTCGCCCACGTAAGAATAACTAACTTGAACGTATGTTTCCGAAGCAGTCTTGATTTCGCCTCCGCTTCGTGGCTTGCTTTCTATGGAATTAACTGAATATCGTGGTTAAATAGGTACTATAAACCAAGTTAGTTACGAGTTATGATCCTATGAAGTTCATGGAATTTTTATTAAATGGACACAACTTTCTACTCTGTTCTCAATTAGGTACTTTATTCCAATGTTCTTTGGCCATTCAATTTTGCAGCATGAATATTTTCACCATTTTCAACGCGCTCTTCCAGACATTTTACATTGCGAAATAGTACAACATTCTTTGAAGATAACGGTGCATTTGAATATGTGTTAAACAAATTGGCTTTATCTTTCTTGTTGTGTGAACATTGATAACGGAGCAAATGTTTAAGATGATGTAAATAGTTTAAATATTCATATTAATTTGTCGCGTATAAATACATACGTTTTTATGTAGTATCGTTAGAATAACCAGCATCAGCCAGACGAAATTACTTTTAAAATATGTAAAGCGTTCCGACGTTTTATAGCCCACAATTTTAAAGAGAGTAATAAAAATACTTTTAGTATACTTTTAATGTTTTATATGTTTTCTCATATTCAGACACATTTCATGTGTTCACCTACCTAGGTATCATAAAATGTTCCAGGGAGACTTCTGAGTTCGTGATGTAACAGACATTGAATCCAGCCTGCCTGGTCCACCTTCAACATTCCTCTCAACTCTGAACTTTACTGCCACGAAAATGAATTTCGCTGGCGCTGAACATGTTACCATATTCCATTAACCGAATATTTCGGGACAAATTGGAACTGGGAATAGGATCCTTAATCTAGAATTATGAGCCCATTTGTCGCGTTTATGGCAAGATAATCTTTCGAGGTGTGTTTTTATCTAAGCCAATTTGAATTTAATTCAGTTTGCCCCCTGTTTAAACGTGAAGCAGCGCTTTTAAATACAGTGACGCACGCACGTGCTGGGCAATTTCATGGTGGTGGATACGAGCCTTCACAAAGACGACAAGTTATTGTTCTCGCTTGCTATTGAGCGCCGTCTTCTACGACTGAGTTTACTCTCAAGGTTACGCCCTTTGTAATCGTAGTACCACCGAAGTTGATATGATTCTCCGACCCTTACTTATATACAACGCCCTATTGTTTCACGCACAATAAGCTTGCGTGAGATTAACGTGAGTGATCTCTGTACTGAGAAAGCGGATTCCAAGATTGAGTTATCGAGTACCCAAGTGTTCCAAGGTCGGGGCCACGTGCCCAGCCCGCACCGAGTCCTGTTTGCGAGATTGAATCGTATATTGAAACTTTTCTATTTGCTCAGCGTACCGTGATGGTAATGGTTTACGTTCCTAATTTCAATTCCGTGCCAATAGAAGCGAACCCGACTATTGTAGCGGGCTCTGGCGAGTTGTACGTTTGAATAAGTTTCCATCTATATCCCGCGATCCCTCGGGAAAAGGGCGCATTTCTACGCGGCGTCACGTACTATTTCCAAATGAAATTTCCAAGTGCTAAGCGAGTAAAGCTGACTAGGGCGAGGTCTCCGGGAACGTTCATAGAGGATGAGATATAGTGCACTGTTATTTGCCTGCACACTTCGCACGTTTCATTCCGACAAATGGCTTTTTCTCCGGATGAACGTCTTTGATCTTTGCTGCGGTTCGACGACTTTCATTTGCCCGGCGACTTTTACAAAAAAACAGAGTAAAAACCGTTCTACGACGGTCCCTTCCTTTTATGAGTGGTAAATGCAATTTCCTTAATGAATCGTTAGTCCAATGGCCGTTTAGAGTGAAATATATGAGACAACAGGGCGATGGTGTACCGCTACGGGTGCTTATTTTTAGAGCAGCCACAGATGGCGAAGGTCGTTCTTATACAGAATCCTACTTATTTATTTAACGCGCCCACACAGCGAGGTGGTTGCCGCATACCCGTTTGCAATGAGAAATAAAACCTGGGGGACTTGTGTGATGTCGTATTTTTTCACGATTCAGGTTTAGCGATGAAATCTTTTTTGTGCACATGTGTACGGGGACGCAGCCGGCACAGCATTGAAACAGTTTTAAAAATGTTAGTAAAGCTATTCCAGGTTTGTTTGGTTTATCGAAATGGTACAGCTTTGATCGTTATAGCTATATTGTGTACATAACGAACGTACTCGCAGAGTTTTCAGTTAGATAGAACAATGTTGTCTGCAGAGCGCTTGATAAAAGTTACGACCTAGTTTAGTGCCTGAATCACTGATTTAATATTCATGATAAGCTAAAGCTTTAGCTTTCAAGCGCCCGGTAATGTTATGTTCAGGTAGAGGAAATTTAGCTGCTTCACAAGTAAGCTAAATTTTTAGTAAGTAGTTAATAAGTTAAAGTAACGTAATTTCGTCTTCCAGTCAACACGAAAAGCATTTCAAGAGAATTATAAGTCGTTACACTTAGTAGCTTTTCTTCCCGGAATGTGACAGCTGCCCAAATAGGACAAGGCTGTATTATTAAAATGGCCTGTGCTCGGCTGCGTGCGCGAGGCTTGGGCGGCGCCGCGCGTGTTTGGCTTTCATTAGGCGTCCACACCCACCGAATATAACAAGTATTACATCCATCCATATCGCATCGCGCACTTTTACTGTCATCTGATATCTACATACCTTGCTATTCGTGCTCGATATGAGTAATCAATTTTCCATTACGCACTCTATACAATCTCCATTAGTGTTGCGCAAAAGAGACTCGTTTCGTAAACAAAACTCGGGATGACAGGTCAATTTGGACCGCTTAGAAACGGCTCCTCACTTAATTAAGATTTCTGCGAATGCTCGACTTTTGTACGATCCTAGGCGGTAGTTATGAAGCGTTTAACAGCTATATTGTTCTGAAATGAACGTCGTTAAACAGAGATAGATTTTTATATTCTCTCTAGCCATAAAGTTTTACGGGAATGAGACGGAACTGAATTTTAATGATGCGTTAGTATGGAGCCCCTTGTGCCATGACGAGGAGTCAGCTATGTCGTAGCCGCACCCTTCAGCCCCTCGCCATGGGGTGGTTATGAAATTACACGACTATTCCTACAAGTCATTCCGAGGGCGGGCACAAAAAAAGAAATAAAATCCTAGGGGACTTTGCACCTGTATTGTTGTTGCGTTCTATTTCATGCGTATAAATAACACCTTATTACTGTCATGAGTATGAAAGCGCTACTTAAATCGGAATGTTGCTATTATACCTAGCTACAAATACAACGCACTAAAAGCTCGTCACGCGTTTCTACGGCTGTTGCTGCAGTTGGAAGCCTCAAATGCAGAATAAACACGTTGAATTGTTACAAGAAAGGTTTCTAAAAACAAACATTGCCTTCCTACTTACTACGATAATTCGGTATGTCTTCCAGCATCTCGATCGATTCGTAATGCGATTAGTTTCTAAATTAGCTTAGGGTCTTGCCCCGCTCTGCGCCGCACGTTCCCGTCCCTCGGGGACTTCACGGTATCTACGATATATAACTTTCCCTCTCACTTTCAATATTCGCTTTTTATGAGGAGTTTGTGACATCGTAAAAATGGATTCGGGTTTTTGCTTATTGTGATGTTTTTATGAATATATTTCTTGGCATTTGTTGATTTAGCTACAGTTGCTTTTTACAAGTTTACCTGCATAAATGCTGCTGCATTTCTAATCACAATCACTCACAATTAACGATAGTCCGGTCTCCACAATGCTAATGTCCCAATTAATTGAGGCTATCTACAGCTAATCATTTATTTTGTCTTGAAATTATCACCTAACACTCTGATTAAAATGTTATCACCGTCTTTTATTTTTAAAACATATTTTTCGTAATTTCTTCGTAAGCAAACCAAACACTAGAACTGCGTTATCTTTGATAAGATTTGATAAGTGTTTGTATAGTATGTTTCTGACGGTGGATCTATGACGTTAACCGGTTCATATAAAATCGATGTTTAGAATTGGGTCCGTAGCGTACAGTATAGTGTCTACGTCACCGGTGTTTACGCTTCGTCTCTATAGAGACCGATTCAATACCCACTACGGTATCTTTATTCTTTACTTTCTTTCAACGGAGATTTGTATCGATTGAAAGGAACGAGGGCCTGATACGGCTGCAACCCGATAAGTGGAGATAAATGTTATCGATCTTTGCTTCGAGGCTTTGGCAAGGTTTTAGCATTGTGTATGTGAATATTTGATATATGAATGCTAATATTCGTGGCTTAGCACGTGCTTTAATTGAAACACGTTTTCACGTGAAAACTAAAAATATTTTTTTGCGTATAGTTCCTGTCAGACAATAGTAGCGATACGCGACATGGTGGTCTAAAGTGTAGTTCGGTGTGAATAAAATTGGTATTTGCGATATGCAACCATATCTTACTACTCTAGATAAGAACTTTCATATCAGTTCCTAATCCGAATCACGTCTACGTTCTAAAGTTACTACTATCACTATAATTTCCAAGCTTATCTGCCATCTTACCTTTTGCCCTTTGGCCGTTACTCCTACAATCTATTATCCTACCGCAGCGTACGCTATTTTACCTTGTTAACCATACTGTTAACTCATTAAACGTTCCGAACTCATTCCGAAAACTCGCCTTTGTTTGCCTAATCTAGTTTCCTGACGGTAGTTTTTAGGGTTCATTGTAAAACCAGGGGGGGTGCTACTACTTTTTCTTTGTTTTAGTTAGGTTGGTGCTCTGTTCTGATATAAATTTGGGTAGACATAATATTGCACTGTAAACTTTAATTACTTTGCGTAACACTAGCTACACGTTTTGGCTTTGTAAATTATATGCTTTCCTAAGGGAGTAATCTATCGATTTAATTATAACAACATCGATTCAAAGTCAAAGAATGTTACCTATACGTAATATTTAGTAAAATTCAACTCCGACGTTTATATTTTCGGGGAATCCGAGGTTGTCATTTGTTTTTTTTTTTATTGAGTTTTAACTTTTAGGTTTTATAAACTCACAGAAAGCTCATTAAAAAGCTCTCTCTTGACTTTTTTCAGCATGCACGAGGTAGGACGTTTATCCCGCTTCTCCCGGTTCCTCTCGTTGTTGTAGAGGACTCCGTAAACCTCCCTTTGTTCCCCCACAATGAATGTGAACAATACTGAATGAGAATTTTATTCGAGTGCTTCCATGGATTCTTTCTGAATCGCCTTTTTTGTCCACTCTGCTTTTACTGTTGCAGAAAAACTGCGAAGTTTATGTCCCCACTTACAACAGCTATAATAATGACGCCAGTATTAGAAACAAGTTACGTAGTTTAATTTTCTCATCTCTGTATTGTGTTTTTTTATTTGTTTGTCCAATAAAGCATAAATCTATCTATCCATCTATTTAAATTATTATTGAATCGTTTATCTGTTTACGCAACGTCATATCATATTATGAGTAATCGCATTCTTATTCGGCTTCATATCTGTGAAATTTATAAAACTCTTTGTACATAAATAAATAAATAAATAAATATTCCGGGACATTGCACACAGCGCCATCTAGCCCCACACTAAGCAAACGCTTGTGTCGTGGGTACTAGATAACGGATAATGTTAACTAACATGTTTACTAATTTTCTCTATCTTTTGTTTCAGGTACAATGGCGCTAATCTTCACTGATATTCATGGTTCATAGGAAACTCTAGTTTAGTGTACCTGAACTGATATTTTACTAAATGAGTAATCGTCAAAGTAATATCCAATAGAATAGAGTGCTCATTTGGATTAATACAAAATTATTTGAGTCAACTCTTGGATTTGATTCATGTAAATTTAATCAACTAGAGCGCATCATTTTACATGAGAATATTAAATTACCCGTTACTTAGGTACTCTGATGTTCTGAAACTTACAAAAAAATGCTATGTTTGGATTGACTCATTCAAGAGAATTACTAAGTAATAAAGATTCCCGTTTTTCCAACTATCGTAATCATACGGCAACTACGTTTTGCTTGCAATCATCTCTTGCCTACAAGGAATAATCTACTTCTTAATTTAGAAATACTTTAAGTCGATAAAAGAACATGTTTCAGCAGTTTTCTTTTATTTTTGTCTATTTATATGTTTAAAAACGCGCATCACGCTAACACGACTGAACGGATCATCATGATTTTTGATATGTAGATAGTATGATGTATTGGGAGTATTATAGGCTACTTTTTATCCCGAAATAGTTATTGCGAGTAAGCCGCGGGCGTCTACTAGCATTTAATATACCGAGTATATCCAGCTAAAACTACATTGATAAATTATGACGGAGTATAAATTATACCTATACGTAGCGTTGATGAAGCGTTATCAGGCCTATTCATTGCCGACACGCTGTTATCTTCCTATCAGTGTTTTCCTGTAAACGTCTGGCTCACGATGTCCTTCGATCCATTAGGAAATTTCCTCTAGTAATACGGTTTCAGGAGAATTCAAAATATTCTTGACCAAAACTTGTCATTGATTGGGGAAATTTATCGTAATGAAAACTTATTTCCGGGTAACGAAAACGCCAATTTACGAAATACAAACATTTTTGGGTGACTTTGTTTAGCAGGTTTTTTCCTTAGTAATAAAATGAAATGACTTTAGTGAGTAGGTTTCCAAATGATCGTGAAACAAGCATAGGTTTTTCCTTTCCATTCTTCTTTCCCATTCACACAGGTAAATATCGTTCCATACATATTCGAGAGCAGGCCCCTTTATAAAAATGCTAATACTTACATCGGTCTGTATTTGGGAAAGCTTAGATTGTACCTGTATTATCCCAAGTGGGCAATGTTATCTTATTATATTCCCTCCAAGAAGCATCCTCACGTAATAATTGCCAATCTACACAGATAATGCTTATCAGAGCGGTTTTTCTGTACAGTTGCTTTGGTAAATTGGGATCTTTTGCTCTGAAAAGGTTTTTGTTTCATTTCAATTTGTTATATCTCGTATTTTGGGCTTATTTCCTGTGACAGTTAGGTAATATAACCGCCTCTGTGTTAAATTTAGCATTGTACAGATAACATTTGTATCAATATTTGTTTATTTAATTTTCTGAAACATTGCCATCTCTCATCACATCACATTCATAAATGAAAACAACCAACATAAACGCGTAGTACTCGTAATTGAAACCGGGAACGTATAATCCTATTTCAATTACAGTTTACGCACACATAAATAATCTTTACAACAAACTTCAGCATATCTCACCCACACCTGAACAAATTCCAAACTCACACATTCAAAGTCCTGCGGTATTTGAGGGTATTTGTGAAAATGCTAGGTATTGCGGCGACCTGTGTTTACGGCATTTCGGCTGGTATTTGTTTTAATTAATTTTTCTGCGTCATAATTTTCTCCGTGCGCCGTTTTTATGAAAATCTTTTTAAGGTTTCGCCTAATGTACTTTTCTAGTAATACCGTCTTATTCTGAGTGTTGAGTGTTCTGACCCTTTACCGCTTTTATTGCTTCAAGCGAGGCTGACATTAGGACTGAGGCCAATAACCTGAATCTGTGGTTTCTTTTACTTTAAGTACTAGGATGTTTCTTTAGACTTCTTGGTCTGCTATATCCAATTGCCAGAAGGGTTTCTATTAGATTTGGAACATGTTTATGGTAAATAAAAACTAGTTATTCAGGCCAGATTTTGTTATGGATTACTTTCGAAATTGCCTTCACACTAGCCCTAGTAATTTCGAATAGATCTACAGGATGATTATAAGCTAGGGCCTATAATCGTGCTGTAGACGATATATACGACCTATATTTTAGACCCAGAGATCCTCGTATATTCCGAGCCAGGTCCTCGTTGTAAGCTAAGCCCACTCCTTACGCACACTACACGATATATTTTAGTGAGATAACTATCTAGTTCAGAGATTTGGCCGAGCTTTCGTCGCCCTATCGTTTACTGAGGTCGGCTTACTATCCCGCATTGAATTTTGGCCTTTACAACTCGTATATGAATGCGGAAATCCTGTAACGATATAAAATTTGAAGTGTGTAAAATAAAATAAAATGAATTTAAATTGCAATAAAAATGAATTTAAATTGAAATAAAATGTATGTTGGAACGACTAGAGCTTAGTACCGGAATTAGGCAAAACCGGTACTAAGTACCGGTATATAAAAGTGACGGACGGTACTAAGTTAGCATGTAAGGGTTAAGGTGAATAAAATATTTCGTTACAAAATTTTAATAAGACTTACCGGGATATACTAAGCCGGAGCAACAAGGAACCTTTATTTCAAGGACCGTGCCGTATTGTGGTACTGGTATTGAGTTGTATGGTGTAAATAAATAAACAACAATTTCATATTCAACATAAAAAGGTTATATTTTAAAGCAAACAAGTTATATACACAGAAATAGTAGGCAGATGGCCACTCAAAGTTAAATTTTAATGTTACGGGTTACACACATTCGATTCAATTTAATTTAATTATGATTAATTTTAATCTTAGGGCTTATTCTCACAACAATTCCGATTTATACAGGTCGACTTCTATTACAATAGGTTAAAATGACTAAGGACTCGTCACGATTAATTAAATCTAATCCGAAATTCGAACGGTAGTTAGTAATTGCATGACCGCCTTCTTCATAAAAAAATTTAGTGAAAAATATATATTGCGAATCTTATGTATCTAGAACGTTGGTAAATATAATTCGGCCTGATAGACACGACCGCGCAACCTGCTACGGATGCTGAACAATGATGATGGTTCTAGATAAGGCTGGAGAAGTCAACTCATGGCGCACGTCTTCGGAGGAAAAAATGTGTCATAAATACCGACTTTTTGGCGGTGCCTGGTGTCACGCCAAGAGCGGATGGACTGAAGATCAGGGTTGTCGGTGGCAAGGTGCGCTGGTGCCGTATAAGAAGACTATGGGCGCATGCTCAACCCGTCGATTAGACCCGCTGTGGAAAACAGTAGAAAAACAGCGGTTTGAGTCTTGATCGTCAAGCACAAATTGTTTTCTTTAGCAAAAGCTTTAAATTATGAGAACTCACGTTTAATTTCTTCTTCCTTCGTAAAGAGGAATATCCGCCGGGTCTGACGAGATATGTAATGGCGACAATCAAAGATCCAATCCAAAAAGGCTGATTGTGACTTGCGATTTCAATTTGTGATTTTTGTCTACGTTTCGACCGACGCAATGTTCACCCATCCAAGACGTCACCAATTCCGATTTTTTAATAGTAAATTACGTTCCGCAATTCCCTAGTAACGAGTTGACTATCTTTTTTTGCCAGACCGTACTTCAAATGGATCGATCTGTCAAAGTCAACGTCACCGGCTTCATTCAAGCAAATATCGGGAATTATCTGTTTGCAAACGAGTTTTGTTTATTTGTTTGGAAATATTAGAAAAATACGAATTATGTGCCGTGTGGTGAATAAAAATAAACACCAGTGTATTGACAAATGTGTCCTACCAACAATATAGTTGACAGAAACTATATTACGCAACTGCGATGTGAAAAGAAGGAGTTGTGATTTGCACTCAACTTTCTTCGCCAGAAATCAAGGTAATCTAGATTATACAAAGACCTAGGTGACAAGTAACGTACTACGTTACAATACCCCCCTTTTCGGAAAAGAGGTTAACGCAGTTAACCGTCCAAACAGCAGTGGAAGCTGATTGAAAATTTTAAAACTAAAAACAAAAATCTCCTAAACAAACTAACCAGTTACTAATCAAACGACAAACTAAATATACAAAAAAAGCAAAGTACTATCTAAATAAACACCAAATCAAAATACATACTAAACAAACACCAAACCAAACTTCAAAAAAAGAAACCTATAAGTAATTGAAAGTCGGTTGTAGACAATAGCTAATAACTATCATTCTGTTTAACTATCTTCCAAGTTTCGCGTATGTTTGTCTAAACCAAAGACTTGTAAAGACAACTAAAACTTTACAAAATAGAGAGCAATGAATCATTGGCTCTTACAAAACTTACAAATCCTAATCCATCTTAATAACTAACAAATCCTACAACTATAATACAAACTTATAAATTCTAATCTATCTTAAGCATATCTTTAGCATGATATTTACCAATGGTACCAGTATGTAATTCACGAAGTTCATAAACAACATCCGATAGTTTCTTCTCTACTTTACATTTTACAAATTTAGGTGCTAACTTTGCGGAGAAAAATTGTGCCGCATTCGACTGGACAAAGTTTCTACGCCAAACAATATCTCCTTCCTTTGCTCGAAAGTGTTGCCGTCGTAAATTATATTTTTGTGCATTTTTTCGGTATGCTTGAGTCAGTGCTTCTTCTACTTTCACATAAACTTCAGCCAGTTCATTGAGTGCTGTTGCTGCCGCATTTCTGTCACCGATCGCTAAGTCATCAACTGATGTTGGTATATCCCTCATAATGGAATGGAAAGTACCGTCAGTGATAATTTCACGACCTGTTGCCAGAAAGTACGGTGTATAACCAGTGGCTAGATTTACTGTGCTGTTCAATGAAAGCTGAATCTGTTGGAGATATTTCGACCAATTGCGCTGATCCTGATCTACCAAAATCGACAAGCAGACTTCTACTGTCTTATTATACCTTTCGACGGTGTTTGATTGTGGAGTGTAGTAAGCATTGTAAAAAATTTTCGGAACGGAGTATTTGTTACAAAATGCTTTAAAGGATGCACTTTTAAAAATAGTTGCGTTGTCACATATCAGTATAGCTGGCGTTCCCCATTTAAATATTATCTCTTTTTCTAAGAATGATGTGACCGTTTGGGTGGTCGCTGTTCTAAGTGGGTGAATCCAAACATATTTTGTAAAAACATCCACGACTGTTAATATGTACACATGGCCAGAGTATGCTCTTGGTAAGGGCCCTATTATGTCAAGCGAGAGCGTGTTAAGAGGTGTATCAACCTGTTTTTGGTTTGTCATTAACCCGTGAGGAGGTGAAGTGGAATGCTTATAAGCTTTGCACTTTTCACACTTTGAAACAAACTCTTTGATGTCTCTAAACATATCCTTCCAGTAGTAGTGCTCTTTGACTTTAAGGTATGTCTTTAAAGTACCAGGGTGTACACTGCAAAAGGAGTCGTGGTTTTCTTTAATACACGTCTCAATCAAATGCCTTGGTAATACTAATTTCCAACTATTTCCTGATAACTTCTGGTTTAATTTGCAGAATCTATATAGGCGGTTGTCCTTCACTTGGTAGTTTCTGTAGCGCAATGGTTTATTCTGACATCCGGTATAAACTTTATTATACCAATCATCATTACTTGATTGAATGCCCCCGTCATAGGATATTGCACTAATGGAGACTCTGGATAAAGCGTCAGGAACAACGTTTAGTTTCCCAGGTTTGTGACAAATGTCAAAATTGTAAGAGGATATCTGCATTGCCCATCTCGCGAGTCTACCCGATGGGTTGCTCAGCGACTTCAACCAACGTAAACTCATGTGATCAGTAACGACCGTAAACTTCGAGCCTTCTATGTATGCTCTAAAATAATTGATGGAATCAACGACCGCCAACAATTCTCGCTCTGTCGTGCTATAGTTCCTTTCGGGTTTCGTGAGCAAGCGCGAGTGAAATGCTACCGGGTGCTGGATTCCCTCAATTTCTTGTAACAACACACTTCCTATCCCTACTGATGAAGCGTCGCACTCAATTGTGAAAGGTTGTGTAAAATCTGGCGATGCTAACAGTGGCGCTGTGATTAATGCTAGCTTAAGAGTTTTGAAAGACTCTTCGGCTGCTTCTGACCATTCGATGCTTTGACTACCTTTTAGCTTTCCAACCAATGGTGTCATCGGTGCGATGATGGAAGAGAAGTCTTTAACGAACCTCCGATAATACGAACAAAGTCCTATAAAACCTCGCAGCTGCTTGGCCGTTTTCGGTTGGGGGAAATTTTCTATGCAGCTTAATTTTTCTGGGTCAGTACGCAAGCCTTCGGAATTTATAATATAACCCAAGTACTTAAGTTCTTCTTTACAAAAATCACACTTTTTCAGGTTAACTGTGAGGCCTGCCTCTTTAAGTGCTTTGCAAACAGCTGAAAGTATCGAGATGTGCTCCGAAAATGTAGGCGTTGCGATTAAAAGGTCATCTAGGTAACAAAATACTTTGCCGTCATACTTATGTTGAAATAACGAGTCTATTAATCTTTGCAATTCTGCGCCAGCGTTGGAAAGTCCAAACGGCATTCGTCTAAACTCAAATAATCCCCGGTTCGGTACAACAAAAGCCGTTTTTTCACAAGAATTTCCTTTCCCATCAACGCCATCCTGGTCTGATAATAAAATTTGCCAAAAACTAGAGGACAAATCGATTGAACTAAGATAATGTACTCCGCGCAAATTGTCTAGTATCGAATTAATGTAAGGAAGTGGATAAGAGTCCTTCACCGTGACATCATTCAACTTACGAGCGTCCAAACAAAACCTCCATGATCCATCTTTCTTCGGCGTCATAACAACCGGGTTTGACCATGGTGACCGTGATGGAGCTATGACACCAAGTTTCAACATTTCGTCCACTTCTTTATTCAACGCTGTCAATTTGGCTGGTGATAAAGGGTAGTATCTTTGTTTGATTGGATCTCCCTTTGTAACAATACTATGTTTGATCAGGTGGGTTTTTCCTAATCCAATTTTCTCTGATGAGATTGATTCAAAGCTTGCTATCACTTTCTCTAACGATTCGGACTGGTCGCAAGTGAGACCATCCCTCGGAATCAATGCTTTGATTTCGCAGAATTCTGCATGTACGGTAGCCGTATTGTTGGTGGTTCTACCTCGACGAAGAAACTTTCCAAATTTAAAGATGTCTATCATTTTAAAATCTTCCGTGAAATCCATTCCACACAAAATTTTGTGGTGGATGTCCGGGCAAACTAAAAAAGTGACGATTTTATTAATATGATTGCACGAAATCGGCAAATTCATAGTACCTATTGAGGTGATTGGCGACAAGTCAGCCAATAAAACTGTGGAGCTTTCTTCCTTAAGTTCAAATCCCAGTTGTATAAAATAATTGTGGTGTCCCGCACCTAATACTGATATATGTGCCCCTGGGTCAAGTAAAGCTTCATTCTTTATATCAAGAACTGTAAAAGTGACAAACAGACGATTATCATTAACCAACGATGATATTTCAGGTTGGTGCACAGTTTGGTTACTGTCAGCTACTCTCTGGGGCGTTATTAGTTTTTTTGGGTGGAAACCTGTGGTGACGGACAACGAGAGCTGCTTTTGCATGCCGAGCAATCTCTAGTGAGCACGCCTCTGGCTCCACAGTTGAAACAAACTACGCCTGCAACTGACCTGCAAACCTTGTAGCTGTGACCACTCTTTTTGCATTTCAAACAAGTTAATGGAATACTATTTGGTCGCATCACCGGGTTGCTTGCTACCGCATTGACTTCCCGACTCTCCGAAGGTCTCGTCTGCTGCAATACGGACGAGTACGCCTCATAGTTCTTGGTGACATTAATTAATTGATCAAAAGACGTTATGTCATTTATCGCTAAAAGCTGTGCATAAGAACTGAGCATGTTATGCTTCACAATTTCTAACAAATTGTCTTGGGTAATTGGATCATCTAACCTAGCATTTAAGTCTTGCATATCTAAAACATAGAAAGATACAGATTGACCTGGTTGCTGTTTTCTTTCTCTAATCTGACGCTCAATGTTGTAATTGTAGTCCTTGGGTTGAAAATATTTCTTGAATTCCGAACAGACATCTGCCCAATTGACTAGCCTATGTCGAACCGTTCTATAGAATTTTAATGCCGTACCAGACAGTAGTTCTGAAAACCCTTGAACAAGCGTGGCTTCATCTATCTGTCGTGCAAATCTAGTTTCATTTACTCTTACCAAGAATTCGTCTACATCGGACTCACCGGTGAATTTCAAATTTAAAGATGCTAAGTTAAGTGACTTATAGTAAACGTTAGCACTCGGTGGAGCTGCTAAGTGTGGCCGCACGTCATGTTCAAATTTATTATGTGTTTGTGGTAAATTTTGACTAGTATAATCACTAACTTTGTTTGGTCGCGGTAGGGTTGCACTCGTGTGTGCAATTGGATATGGTAGTGCAGCCGTCGGATGGGTGTGCACATTGCGTGTGCCGTGATCGTATGACGTGGACGTAGGTGTTAACGTATAAGTTGACTGAGTTACTGTTGACTGTTGCAAAGAACCGTGCTGTTCAACTTCAAAGTTTAGATTGGTACGTGGTCTCATATTTATAGACTCCATAGGAATGTGAACTTCCTGCGAGCGTTGCGTGAAAGCAGTGCTTATATCGCAGCGCGGAGTTGAAACGATGTGGTGTGGTGAGGAAAATTCCGTTGACTTATCAGAACGTTCATCAGAATGGACCGACATGTTCACAAACGACTATGTTAAAATGTCTCTAAATATTACTAAATTACAATTATGTACACTTAAATGTTCTTAAAGGTATTACAAATAACGCTGTGGCACTCTCTTGCAACAGTTGTAAACAATAGTCATAAAAATTTATCGCAGTATGGTATTTTGCAAAGGTACATATAATTTCCAAACATAAAATTTATTTTCACAATACAATCAATAACCAGATTTAAATAATTCAAATAATTCGGGCGCCATTGTAACGATATTAAATTTGAAGTGTGTAAAATAAAATAAAATGAATTTAAATTGCAATAAAAATGAATTTAAATTGAAATAAAATGTATGTTGGAACGACTAGAGCTTAGTACCGGAATTAGGCAAAACCGGTACTAAGTACCGGTATATAAAAGTGACGGACGGTACTAAGTTAGCATGTAAGGGTTAAGGTGAATAAAATATTTCGTTACAAAATTTTAATAAGACTTACCGGGATATACTAAGCCGGAGCAACAAGGAACCTTTATTTCAAGGACCGTGCCGTATTGTGGTACTGGTATTGAGTTGTATGGTGTAAATAAATAAACAACAATTTCATATTCAACATAAAAAGGTTATATTTTAAAGCAAACAAGTTATATACACAGAAATAGTAGGCAGATGGCCACTCAAAGTTAAATTTTAATGTTACGGGTTACACACATTCGATTCAATTTAATTTAATTATGATTAATTTTAATCTTAGGGCTTATTCTCACAACAATTCCGATTTATACAGGTCGACTTCTATTACAATAGGTTAAAATGACTAAGGACTCGTCACGATTAATTAAATCTAATCCGAAATTCGAACGGTAGTTAGTAATTGCATGACCGCCTTCTTCATAAAATAATTTAGTGAAAAATATATATTGCGAATCTTATGTATCTAGAACGTTGGTAAATATAATTCGGCCTGATAGACACGACCGCGCAACCTGCTACGGATGCTGAACAATGATGATGGTTCTAGATAAGGCTGGAGAAGTCAACTCATGGCGCACGTCTTCGGAGGAAAAAATGTGTCATAAATACCGACTTTTTGGCGGTGCCTGGTGTCACGCCAAGAGCGGATGGACTGAAGATCAGGGTTGTCGGTGGCAAGGTGCGCTGGTGCCGTATAAGAAGACTATGGGCGCATGCTCAACCCGTCGATTAGACCCGCTGTGGAAAACAGTAGAAAAACAGCGGTTTGAGTCTTGATCGTCAAGCACAAATTGTTTTCTTTAGCAAAAGCTTTAAATTATGAGAACTCACGTTTAATTTCTTCTTCCTTCGTAAAGAGGAATATCCGCCTGGTCTGACGAGATATGTAATGGCGACAATCAAAGATCCAATCCAAAAAGGCTGATTGTGACTTGCGATTTCAATTTGTGATTTTTGTCTACGTTTCGACCGACGCAATGTTCACCCATCCAAGACGTCACCAATTCCGATTTTTTAATAGTAAATTACGTTCCGCAATTCCCTAGTAACGAGTTGACTATCTTTTTTTGCCAGACCGTACTTCAAATGGATCGATCTGTCAAAGTCAACGTCACCGGCTTCATTCAAGCAAATATCGGGAATTATCTGTTTGCAAACGAGTTTTGTTTATTTGTTTGGAAATATTAGAAAAATACGAATTATGTGCCGTGTGGTGAATAAAAATAAACACCAGTGTATTGACAAATGTGTCCTACCAACAATATAGTTGACAGAAACTATATTACGCAACTGCGATGTGAAAAGAAGGAGTTGTGATTTGCACTCAACTTTCTTCGCCAGAAATCAAGGTAATCTAGATTATACAAAGACCTAGGTGACAAGTAACGTACTACGTTACAATCCTTACTCTATAGTGATTGCAAACAAAACCGAAAGGCTTTCAACGTGATAGGTAAAAGAGTAACTTTGAACTTTGGAAGTTTCAGTACATAATAGAATTGCTACGTAGGAAACGGTAGAACATTTAAATTAATGAGAATTTTAGGATTTGTAAAAAATAAATATACATTTAAAATTCTATATCATTGCCTTGGCAGCATATTTTTAACTCTTATTTATATTATCATAGTAATAACATTACTATTATGGGTATTCAGCCAAATCAAGTAAACCGGTAGCAGATCCCATGAAATTGGAAACATAGCTAAGAGGAACAACAATTACACTCTACATACCTACTTACTTATATAAATGCAAAATATATTAATATTTTTACTAGCTATAGTATATTTATATTGTTAAGATGTCATCCAGTGTAGATGGCATCTCTTGCGGCACCCTGAACATGGCAGTGCACATGTTTTGACATACTTAGTCCCTAAATTAGTTATATTAAATGTGTTGCAAGTAGTAAATAAATAAATTGAGACATACCTAATTAGCAATATACCAAAACAACACATAAAGGTTGAATGTTTACAGCAATTTCCCTTCCATTTTTCCCACACGGCGCTCTAAGCCCGGCGGTGCTCGGGCGCGCGACGGCGCGGAAAATGAATGTAATTTCTCCATCACAGGCTATTTATCCCTTTAATTTGCGAAGAGACAAGTTCACGCCCGTGACAGATGGCCGTGTCAACACGCCTGTAATTACTGGTATCTGTTGTATCGAGTCGAGTGCCTCTGTCGTTTGTCATCGGGAAAGCCACCTATAAAATGCTGTAACTAATTAATAAGACTGCTAAAGCCAATCTATAAACGGCTAGACGTAAAATCATGAAACAATACAGATATGTTCTTTGTATAGCATAAGTAAATGATCTTAGAACGGAATTTAAATAAACCACTAAGAGACTACACGACATCTTATACTACAGTGGCGATGGAAAGCTAATAACATACCTATTTACTACAAAGTCAACACTGGTATGAATCTATCGAGTGTGTACCGTTAAACATTGTCAAACTCCCAGCCAATGATGGCTACAAGATGTTAAAACGGTGTTTACAAACCATGTTGTTACACAAGATTGTTGTCGGAATTGAGTCATTATCCAATCGAGAGTAAATTGTTCTTAGCATGTGTGTTTATACATGCCACGGCTCTTACAATATTTCGTGTGTGGTAAGTAGTTATTTAGGGTTATCTCAATAATGTGTACGTTCTTATTACACATTGATTTTATTTTCGTGGAATGTGTACGAAATGAGTCATATTGTATTTCTAGCGACCGTCGTATCGGTGGCGTTCCAATTCAAGCTAAGTTGTAACGCGCCGAGCCGCTTTGGCGCCTCGTGACGTCATCACCTCACCTCCCCCTCGGTCCAAGCTGGGGATAAACATGACCCCCTGGTCGTGTTTACCGCCACACGCAGCTCGACGCTACCGGTTAACAAATACTTAGCTTGCAGTACGTCAATACTTTTATATCCCGGATGTAGTGATTTCGTAGAATTTTCTATAAGAGAACAATGGTGAGGTTATGAGGTTTCGAGCGTGGGCGGGCGACGAACATTAAACCCGTATATGGGTGGACGAATCCGAGGAAGGCTGCTGGCGAGTTTTGCTAGCCTTTGCGATGGCTCGACTACATTTACTTATGTCTCTGGAATTCAAATATGGCTCTTACTAAAACTAGAGATAGACTTTATTAGCTATTTGTCTCTTCCAAAAACAGGAAGTGCCAACTTTGGATCCTCTTACCTACTATCCTACTTTACTGCCGAATCATAGTCACAAATTGGGCTTCTCAGAGATTGTTCCGCAACATCGAAACTTTGATTAAACATACTTACGGTCGGATACCAAAGTTTTCCTGTCAGGACTCCCCGGAGCGGAATTTATTTTTTTATCACAGTTTACTAGCATTTGTATGCGAGCAATGCTAGAGGTTACTGAAAACTTATCCCATTAGGCGCGTGAGCTCTTGCACAAGTCATTATTATTCGCAGAGTTTGTACTGTGGGAGAAAACATTCTTCATATTCAGTCTGCATAAAATAGACTACGCAAATGGATGCTGGATTCTTTTAATGCTCATTTGCTCTCATTGTGATTTACTGAATGTTGACTTTACTTTAGCGCAGCATTTTTATTTAATCTCGAGTTTGTGAGTTAGATTTCTATTACTAACTCTGTATAACTACACAGTCTATCTTGAATCGATTTGAATACTGAATGCCATCTCATTTCATTCAAAAAGTATATCACATTTTACGACAGAAGACGGTTTGGAAGGTAACTAGTTTCACATGCAGCGATATTTTTTCCTATTTTTATTGTTATCATCCCCAAATGAAACAAGAGTTATACAAATAATATATTGCCCAAAAAGTTATACAGTTACAAGGGTAAAATAAGGTTCTATTAGAGGCTTTAGCTAGCGGAAGGCTTTATGTTTGCGTGTAACGTCATTCGGGCGGTCTCAGTGACTGCCGCCGCCTGCAGGTGCCGGCTGGTGGGCCGCGGCCGCGCCCCGCTCCCAGTGACGCCAGGTACTTCCCCGAGTCGCCGCGTAGCCGCTAACACTATACATATGATAAAGCTGAAGAGGGTTAAAAGTCTGAACATTGAAGATATTAAAAAAAACATGTTTGGAGATACTAAGAATTGATAAGAATAGAACACGTCATAGTCTGTTTATCTGTTGCTCTGCGTCTCTGTTTATCTATTTATTTAAACGTTCATCAAGCATCACGCATAAAACGACTGAACGGATCTTTTTTTTACATGATATAGGTTTACGCTTGACTACAACTTGCCTGATCTTAAGCAACGTTATAATCTCTATGATTTTTGGTATGTACGTAGTATGAGGTTCTCATAGGCTAGCTTTTATCCTGCAATAATGCGGGTTGAAGCCACGTGAATCCACTAGTATGTTTATATGTTTTATTTGCATCTAAGCGATGGTTCTCCGCCCATGTTGTGCCTACAAGCAGCCCAGGTAAACAACAACAGTGTCCGCAACTAGGTCGCGCCTCAACCAGCCTGAGAAGCGAAAGTGCTTCAACGGAAACGTAGCTTTAGCCACAAACACTCCGACCGACTTGCAGGAAAAGTAGGCTATGCTCAAAATTAGAAGGAAAACATCGCTACACTCGAAGGTCATTGCTGCCGGTTTCGTGTTAGATAACACCAATTTGCTTTTCAAATTAAAGCGGTTAGGTCACCTGGTTTCTTTTTGTTTTGTATCAAAGTCTGTATTTAGCATTAGGTTAAAATCCGCCCAAATATATTTAAAAATGATAATGATTATCTCTTGGATTATCCGTTTCTTTTGAGCAATGACTTTCGGTCTGCATGTCGAGAGTGAATCGGTTTCTTCCAGACACGTGGGCTAGATTGTAGAAAACAAAGTTCCTTAACATCAAACGAGTTGTAGTCAACTGAAGAGAAAAATATACCTAATAAACAATTGGGTATTTATGCTCGATGTTTAGAAACCACAAGAACTGATGCGTATCTTGATCATTAGAAAGTGTCATCTCTCGAATATTATGTGGGTCGTTGTTGTTATTGATGTAACTCTTTGTGTCCATTTCATAACGCACTTTACCGCATTTCGTTATTACAGTGTGTAATAATGGTCATCATAATTATGAGGCTGAGGGATTGTGTGAAGTAATATTACGAACTGTCGAAATGTGTGGTCAAATGCGTCTGACTTCCTTAAGTTACTCAAGTTCGTAGCGTCCGAGACGTAGATAACTTTGGATATTATCTTCTACGATCCCTACCACACCCCATAGGCCTTATAAAACGACAAAAAAAAACTTGGTCCAATCCGTAACGACGGAAGTTGGAAGTCTAGGGACAGCTGTCGTTATTACCAATGCTTTTATCTCGACATCAAGTCCCAGACACGATAATCCTCAAGTCGCAATATCGCGGGATATTGTGTGGGCACAAACTTCCCCAATGACAGCTTAATACTTGAAGGGAGCGCGATCCATATTACTTTTTCCCAACTGTATTGGCTTTTACCTGAATAGTTGACATTGAGATATTTGGTATTCCTTTCTGATTTCGTTTAGTTATCTGCAAAAAAGGTTTTGTAGGTAATATGTACTTAGTTTATTTGTTCTTTTTGTATTGTGTGTTCGTCTATGTCCTCTGTCTATTGTAGTCGTATTTTAAGTGTTTGAGTTAAGAGCCTGTATGGCAAAGTCAACAGCTCGCACGAGACGCACATGTCTGTCTATTATCCCGTTTTGTTTACAAACTATCACGTCTCACTTGACGAGTTCCAGCTACGGAGAGCAGGCAAATATCCACTGAGCTTAATGGCTCGTAAAGTTGATCCGCTACTAGCGCGTATGTAATGTACTTTGATACGGGTATATTGTTCTCTCAGAGAAATCCCTCGATACATGACACATAAAAGCGGGCGACTGCATTCCACGAAATAAAAAGTCTTTGAATCTCATTTTGTCTTTCCCATTTAGATCATACAGAAAGTAAATCTCCCTATGAAAAGAATTTGAAAATTAAATTTATTCAGCACAATGTCGCTTTTATATCGTTTCCTATGTCCGCTCAATTCCACCTTCTCGGTGATAAATCTAATTTCCAGCTTTGTCTGTCATCCTTTATCATGTTTTCGTTGTTTTTTCAGCCTATACGGTTTACGGTTAAAACGTCTGTCGTACGTTATATTGCAATGAAACGAGTTATTGTATGTTCTGTGAAATATTTGATTATTTGATTATTAGCCGGTTTGAAAACCTGTCCTCCGGTAATAAAATTGAACAGGCAGCTTAACTTATCGTTTATTGACAAAGTTTTATATTGGTTTTGCACGGCAAGTACTCTCTAAGAATATAAGTACTCGTACCTAGTAGACATGTTATATTTTTACTGAAAAAAGGAGATAAGAAATAAAATTGTCTATCAGTTATTGCTCTCAGTACATTGTTTTAGGATTCAGCCAGTCAGATCAGGTCAGTCTAGTACTTAAATAAACTCGGAACTATTAAATTTTATGATACACTTAAGTATTTCATTCCCGAGATCTGAATCTTTCGATTCATTTTATGACAAGAACCTTAATAGAAAAGTAAGTTTTATTTTCTGGCACACGATTCAGCCAGCACTTAAGGGAATAAACTTTTTGTAAAAAGCTTACCTATATTACTTCTCTTTGTCACTTCCTTAATTCAGTTGTTATTACGAAATCGGCTGTAAATTGTATCTTGAATGAAATAACCCTTATTTGAGAGTAGGCGTAACATTATGTTTGTTTCTTTTTAGTACTTCATTATCATAAAAAACAAACTTTTTGTTCACATTATGCCTGGTATGGTATGTTCCATACTCTTATAGTAGAGAATACATATCTCACGGATTTGTTATTTTACCAAGTAAACTTGTGAAAGTGTTTACTTATTTGAAGACGTGCCAAAAATAGATTCTATTTATTTACGAGGGGAGCTAAGTTTAAATGAGAAGATATGGAAGGAAAGTTGGCAATAGAAACAAACATGGCTTGCTTGTAGTGGTTATCAAATTATTAATATAATAAGTTAATTATTATTAATATATAATTAATTTGCGATGTACAATGAGAACACTGTTACTTAACATTTATTAATGTTCACAATTCCTCTGTGGCTGCTGCATTAAAGTACAAGACGACACTAATTCATATTTTATCGCTGCCCCTACACTGCTATACAGCGATCCTGCTTTACGACCGCCACTTTCAAACAACAGGGCAAATAAATTTGCGTCGGAAACCTAATCGTTAAAAGTTTCTGCTACTGTTCCAAAGTCGATGCCATAAACCGAGCCGGCTCCGGCTGTGAGGATCTCGCTGCGACCCGTCGCCGGATAGTGTCTTTGCACTCTATCCCTGGACGTTATGAATAAGTAGCTTGGCTTTCGGCCAGGGACTAGTCCTGCAGTATAATCGCAAAACCTCGTGACGTCCTCTTGCCGCAATTCGCCTCACACTTTGCTAGCTCTGCATATTTTTCTTGCTTAGCTCGTCGGAATAAGAGCTCCCGATTCTTACAATTTTATGGATATAACCAGGATGCTATCAGTTCAGTGCGCGACAAATTGATGGCGTGTGGCGACTGAATCAAATAAAGTAGTAGTTCCTTCCAACTTGTCAGTTTGATTGCATTATCTTTATGTATAATATCGATTATTTTCATTTATTATCGATAATTTTAATTTTTTCATTTTCATTCCACATATTTCGAGTCTAGCTTATAATGCATGTTCGGGCAAATGAGTTTGTTTGCAAATTGAATTGGAATCATTATGTCGTGTTCTTCGGGTACCACTTTGGGGGATTGGCGCAGTCGCTGAAGGTGGGGCGTTGGCCTCGCACTTAATGGTTGTAATTATAAAATGACTTTCAAAGGGGCAGTGTGTGTTTGCTGAAGGGCGTAGTACTAGTTATAACTCGTTTCAAGGATTTTATAGTCATATGAGGCGTATAAATTATAAGTTTTTAATAAATCCTGCTATCGTTAAAGCATGTAAGTACGAGTATATGAGTACACCGTTTACATTCAAAGGATATAGAATCTGGACGTTTAACAGGATGCGATTGAGAGTGAAGTGTGCCTGCTTGTAAATACGTAGATTTTATAAAACGTAAGAAATTACACATGTTTGTTGTGGAGAGTCGAATTGATACATAATTCAATTAAAGTATAAACAGCAACTAACACTTCCTAACACCGACAATAAATTAAAGCGATATATTCCAGCGGTGACATTAACGAGGTGTTCAAGACCAACACTAGCTTGAAGCTTGCTGCTGATGACGTCACATAGTTACTCACGATCGATAAGTCTAATGGGAATCCAGCACGAACACTCCTACTTTAAAAACTAAACCTAATCTAAACTGTAAGGCAAAACAGATAAGATAAAATACTCGTATATATAAGTACTGCCCAAGTTTAAATATAGAAGCCAGCCCAATTCAAAACATGCACGAAATATATCAGAAACTGTATGAATTATCTCGGGGTAAACTCTTTACCAAAACTTCTACCGTTAACCTTTGCCGATATCTCAATCGATATTCTGTACAAGGGAAATGGTAATAATACAAAAACTTATTGGAAACGTTAACGCAACAACTCTATAACAAACTCACGCCCCGGGCGCTGGAAATTCGGTGAAAACAGACTTACTTTCTTTGCTCTATTATCAAACTTGGTACACTCGAAATTGAAAGGACTGTACTGTACGGATAAAATAAGGTAGGTATTTTAAATGTCAAATGAAGCAACTGCTTATTGTTGTTGGTCATGTAAAAAAGTACGTTATTTGAAGCAACAAAATCTATTGAAATTTAAAAAAAAATAATCTACCAGTATGCGCTTACCATCTAACCAAAACTAGAACAACAATGAAAGCGTTAGCAGTAGATACAAGAATAAATCCTTATTAAATAATCTCAACCGATAAAATTTCTCGGAAGCTTGATTAAATTATCACTTTAATTATATGTTGCTTTAATTATTCGCGGTTCATTGGGATTAAGCAAATCGAATTGTCTTCGGAGTGCCATGATGCTTAACACGTACCTAATCTTAATGGGATTACTATTTCGTTGATTGAACACAATGGAATCAAATGTCCATGTCACAGCCTTGAAGTACCACTAAAATCTAATTGATATTTGAACTATTATAGCTAATTGAAATAAACGTATGAGCTTGTACCTACCTATTTACTATATAAGTACACAATACACTAAACAGTTTAATACTTTCTAACTCAGATAATTGGATAAATCAGATAATTCAAACGTTTACAACTCTAGAAATAGCTGGAACAATATTACGATAACGAAACTTATTGTTCGCATAAGCATGCTTCAAACATACTCATTATTTACATAGGTTCTTTTACTTTATTGTTATTCAAACAAAGTTAAAGAGTAGTAAACTTCAAAGCGAGTATCAAACATAAAGAAGTGTGTGAACTGCCCGCAGAGACTACGAGACTCCACAGTTTTATGACTTGGCGCGTCTATGTACGATGTGAGGCTATAAGAATTTGTTATTTGTTTATGACTTCGGCGCTGTGTAAAGAAAATTAATGTGCGCTGTAAAACCGAGTACCATGCTCTAAAACTCGTAATGAACTTCGCTTAAATTCTGGTCTACAAATTAAATGTTTACAACCCATTAATATTCTCCGCCAGATTTGTTTCGTTTCATTCATACTGCTCTTATTGCGCTAAATCAGGCTGTTTTCTAACCGGCCTCGGCCAATTAACAAGTCTTGTTTAATTGCTATTTATATAAACCTTCTTTGTTTGGATCAGCCTTGATCCAAATTTACCACCTAAAAGAGCCCTGTAGTAAGTATACGTGAATCAGCTGCATGGATGATGTCATCTACTCAGGTCATTGTCGTTATTTGCCAAAGCAGGCATAAACATAACCGAGTCTTCAAAGTACCGTTGCTTTTGGATTCAGATTACATTTCTCTCCTTTTTGGGGAGGCTTTTACGTTATTAATTGAGAAGTTTCAGGGTCGCAGCGGAGCGATACGATTTATGTCACAGTTCAGGCAGCTTCGCAGGAATTTTGATGTGTCGGAATACATTTTCATTACTTACACCAAATTCCTTGAATAGATTTAATGTAATTTGTTGTTTTATCACATGAAATGAGAAGTGTAATTAAAGGAATAGGCTATTAAGGTAATTATTTTTGAAATAGCTTTTAATAGTATCTATCGCGTGGTTTAGTATCCTGCCATAAATCAGCCATAGGGGCGTTGCCTGAAACTTTTATTGGTTTCCTTCCAGTTGAGCTCGTTTCACGTTGTTTTTGCTGAACATTCCACAATTTAGGGGATGTCGTTCACCTCCACGGTTCCGTAGAACTAGATTCATTGCCAAAAAGAGTAATTAGATCAATAAATTCAATTCGTGAGTTCTTCTTGGCTCGCCCGCCGGGTTACTGAACTGTCGGTAATAGTTCCCATTTTCTCTCTAGTTTGCCTTCACGTACGCTAATTCGAAGAAGTCGCTTCTATTGTTAAATGCAACATTATGTTGACGTTGTTTAATAGATGATGGCAGTGTTATCAGGCGTCACATCGCGCATTTATCTTGTCTTTATTGTAATTGTCATATTTTATCAAGAAATAAGTTCTTTTGTTCTTCCAAAGAAATACAAAGCCATACTTCATGTCTCACACCTTCGCATTAAGTAGAGCTGCCTTTGTCAAAGGGTGTACACAACCGTCGCTAACGATCCGTAGCAGGTTTCGGGTCAGGGTGCGGGTTAAGCACAGCACAAGTGAACGAAGCACCCTCGTGCCTACTTGTTGCCTCTCAAGACTTCTCACCCTGAATAATTCCCCGAAAAACCATTATTTTTCTTAAAAAGTGAAACAAAAGCGGCCAAATTGAGTCAAGATTTACATCGTTGATTGCGTGCTCGCCCTTTTCATAAATACTCATGTCCGCGAAACCAACGCCTGTTTGACCCTGGATTAGCATGGCATTGTGGTAACAAAGGTTTAGGTCCATTAAAACGTTGCGTGCTGAATTTCCGCATTAAATTACTTCCGAGCTGGCTTTAATATGTGTATTTTTTGTCCACAGAAAACAACCAAAGACCTTCGCGTTCGATCACTGTTTCTACTCCCTGGATCCAGGGTTGCCAAATTTTGCCTCGCAAAAGACAGTGTTCGAATGCCTCGGACGGGACATCCTCGACAATGCCTTCGAAGGCTACAACGCGTGTATATTCGCATATGGACAGACAGGTAAGCATTCATACCTATTCTATATAGTATTAACTTACTAACTCCAATCTCCACATGCTTTTAACCTTCAAAATCTCAAATCCCTTGAAGATCTTTAGGGTCTCCCAGTATAAATGGTTGTGCAATTTGGCCAAATCCGAAATGATATATGCTCATTGACCGAATGGCTCCCGGAGGAGCACTCATGGAGGTTAATGGGTCGCCGCCATAAATGCTACCAGAAATGAACCCATTCCCTGTAATTAACGTCACTTATAGTGTTTGGTATAATGTAAGGTGATCCTTTAAAGAAGGCAAATAAAATATCTATTTCTACTGAGCTAAATATCTATTTATAGACATCGGGATAAAAATTAATATTATAATCATAAATTTAAATTGAGCCTTTATTCTACTTTATAGATTTGACGTCAGTTTATATTTCAAAGATAGAAAAAATATTATTTATGAACAAAATACCTAGTCTGACTTTCCAGACATGTCTAATGCATTCTTTGCTAATTTTCGTGCAGGGAGCAATACTCTCGCAATGTTTTGCAGATTGTTTTTGTCTTTTACTCGTAAATAGGGTGTGAGAGAAATTGATATCAGATATTTGTGGAGATCGTTTGATATGATTACTATAAAGTACCATCTTTACTACACTGTATTTTATCGATAGTCAAATCTTTTTAAATATCGTCTCAGTATCATAAGGTGGCTTTATACTGTGACTTTTATTTGCTACTTATCTCTACAGAATATTTTAACTCCTTTCTCTTTATTGCTCTTCATATGAGTCAATCCCGTTTAAAAATACAGTCAGAATTCAAACTACTATCCATTCATAGAGAAAGTATTGGATATGCCAGAGTTCCGCTTTTATTCTTTCGAACAACATTTCAAAATGCGACACTGCAGCGGAATTAAACAAGCGCCCCAGGAAAAGTCTCGCAAAGCTTGCCGTTCGATTTTCTGCCAATCTGTTTTGAACCTGCTTCGCCTACACAGCTCTACAATAGACCTTCCGCTTCACAGCATCGCTCGCAACCGGGTCTTTGTACCCGTATGAGTATTGTAATCCATCGACAATGTAAAATATATTGTCCGAAATTCTAAATCACGTGATGGGTTTATCAGCAGTATTAGTAGGATTATTGTAATGAGACTAACGAGGGTTACGTTCAATTCCATTTCCATAATACGCGGGATTACCGGGATCGTGGTTCAGAATTTGTGGTCTACACAATACAGGTGCTCAACGATTATGAATTGGTGATAAAATTGATAAATATTAATTACCCAATGGAAGTTTGGATTGTTTTTATTTTACCATCAAGCATTTGTTCTTTAGATCACGTGACCACACAAGTAATTTTGTAGTCGAATTTATGGCATAGCTGTGCTTTTTATTTCTATGATTTTTTTTCCTAACTTATCTAAACAAAGGATTTGAACTTACACTAATTAATCGTGTTTCCAGTTTGTAGCTCCCAAGATGCGGTATATTCTCTTAATAAGATGTTCCTTTGTTTTCCTTTGCCCTCTCCTGACCTTGCCTTGTAAAACAACGCGCTGGAGTAAAACTGAAAGTTATAGCTCTCTTTAAAACAGCACATATCAGTTTCTTCCAAACGTCTAACTTTATCTTCAAGTCGTCCTCCAGAGCTCGCAGTACTTTTTCTGCTCCATCAGTTATTCATAAAGAAGAAAACGTTGTGGTTGTTTCGTTGTTGCCACTGTAAGTTTTACAACAAATTGCTGCGTTTGTGCAACATCAGATGATTTTATGTAGATTTCTTTGAAAGTACAAGTTCTCTTTTCCAAATTTCATTAGCATTGCAATATAAAGTCTTAGTTTAATATTCAAGGCTCACATAAAGGTTTGTTTGTTAACATCTTACGCGTAGGTGTGAGTCCAGTACAACTTAGACATTCAGGCAAAACTGCGGCGTTCCCCAAAGATTTACGAACCACATTCGCCCGTGTAATTTTAATCTTGTTTATTGCCTTCTGAAAAATGTAGCGCATATTTCTCAAGGCTGATTTTAAATTTGAGATATTAGAGCGCTAATGGTTTCGTCGCGGCTGAATTTGTTAGCCCAAACGAGGATAGCGGATGAAAGAAGGAAGTTTATTTATCAAGCTTGATGAAGTTTTAGAGATGGTGTTTTGTGAACAAGCAATTCCTTTCAGCATTTAGAGTACGTTATTCAAGTTATTCAACTTTACTTCTGCGTCATTTTTGGGTATGATAAATCAAGTGAAATTATTCCAACTTGTTTTCTCAGTTTTTGCGACAAATCTAGAATAGGAAGTAATATTCAACAATTTATTTTGAAATCATCGGCGTTTTTAATTGGCTTAAATGTAATTCACACACTAATTTATTCAAATCTGTCATATCATCCAGAATAAATGGAACACAAATAGAAATTACAATGAGTAGTATAAGTATCCCACTTGTGGTCGGAGGGCATTACTCGCCATTCAGCACGTGCCGTCCGTTGGGGGAACGACATACAACAATTAATAGACTGGCTTTTTAACGCATAATAGGCTTCCGTTTAACTATAGCCTGCATGCTGTTAAGCACCACTGCAGTCTAAGATCTATTAGGATTGCCTAGGAGAAACCTGGATTTGAAAACTTCTGCCTATAGGTGAGCTTCAGTACGGAGGACTTTCAAAATGGTACCATTCAGTTTGACAGATCACTGTGCTGAAGGTGATGTGATGAAAACAGAATTCAACTAGTTGTGTAAGTAAACTGAGAGTGTTGTGCTTATGCTTCATAACGTAGGTGCCCTCATTTTCAGATAGTGCTGATAATGAATGTTGTCTTACTTTTTAATGTAAATTTATTGTATTGGTAACGCTTGTCCGTAACTGTTATATGTCGATGCCGTCGGACCGTAATCGGATTTGAACACGTCCTACGGACAAGTTCGTGACGTCGCGTACAGCTGAAAGTGCTCGGATTAAATATTCACTGACACTGCCCGGGTGTGACAATACTGGCTACTGTTGGCTGCTGCCTTGGTCTTAGTATTACAGCTGAAGCTACGCAGCCAAACTTGTTTAGTTAAACATTGTAGTTTTAAAAATGTTGTATTCATACTAAATAACTTTTTTTTGAACTATTTGGTTTATCAATAAGTTTGTATACTGATTGCGGAGCATAAAGAACTGTTTTGTCGTCTTTCATCGACGATCAGTTTGCTCTATGAATAGATGTGTTTGGAACACAAAATATACAACAGAAACTTTAATAAAATATTCCTCTAAAAATTCTGCATAGACCGCCGATGTACATATACTTAAGTGGTTACAAATAATTATGACTTAAAGTAGTTTAATTTATGAACAGATCAAACTTGATAAGAGACACGTATCTTCCGCTTCCCTTCCTTATTACCCCACTCTTCAAGCGGCTGGTTCGTTGAACATCCCAAATTTTTGGCCCAAACTGAAACAGATGCTTGTCGTTAATTTGTTTACGCACAATTTGCGACGTCGCAGGCGGGCTTAATCATAAAACCTGTTTAATTTATTTCAAAAGATATTCTTCCTTCCATAAGTAAATATAGTATTTATCTAAAGTGTACTCTATCTTGATATTAGTTTTTTATATGAACTTTAAAATCAGCTTGCATAACAATTCCCAAATGGATTTTGCAAAATCATTACTAGTATTTTTTATGTTTTCATTTGTCGTCAAAATTTTAACCTATGCTAATGATATAGCATTAATTATACAGCTATTAATAAAGCAAAATTTTATTTAATTTCTTCTAGACTTACTCGTATATTTGAGAAGCAGTGGCTATAAAAGCAATTGACGCAAATTCCCCAAAAGTAACGTCGCAAAATGTCCTCGTCTCCGTTCCAAAGGACTTTTCCATGGGCTCGGCCATAACCATTGTAACTACTGTTGTTCAGTTAATCGATGACCTTGTTTCGCCCAAGTGATATTAATAATAGTAAACATTATACCAACTTTACGATCGACCGTCGCGTAAGTGTATTAGGCTTACTAGATAACGACTCTCATTATTTTTACTAACTAGGTAGATTAGGATATAAAGAAACGTCTATCTTGTTGGCGTACTTACTTATTGATGTGAATTATTGTTAAGACGAACTGTTTTATTTTTAAAACTTAGTCAATGAATCGTTGGTTGATCTGTCGTTAGATCTCTTCAAAAACGACCGAAACAAATGGTCGATTCAGGTTTACGCGACCGTTACGGTGTAGCCTTACTCAAATAAGCAATGGTTAAACATTGTGCTTAGTAAGACATTGATTCGTTTTTGTCTCATTGTTTATTTTGACAATACTTAATTGAATATAACAATATGTTTTACTTAGCTGCTGTTTAATCATTGACAAGTTTTTTAAATAAAGCGATAGTACCGTATCTTTGACACTTTTATCGCAGTACAACCTCCTTTTAAACTCTCTCGCTTATTAATCAAAAAGGTCAAACCTCATTAAAGTAAAGCAGAGCGTTTGTCTAGCAAACTTGTAGGCGCCATTGCGTAAAATAAAGTTTTCATTCAGCTAAAACCCAGTTTTCGAGTCCAACTGGGCCGGCTCGGGCGTTTCCTTATGTAACTTCTTGCATACACACTTGGGGTGACAATTGTGCAGGCTGTGGCGGGACTGTCCTAGTTTTAAACTGACAGTTTAGGAGAAACGTCTGTGATGTATATTGTTATGCATTTCGGAACGTAAAAGTATGAAACATAAAATTATAGGAACGTTTTTTAAAATTGAAAACAACACTTGATAATATTTTTTTATTTTTTATGTATACAGATAATTTTTACCATTTGTTTTAAGAATCGTGCTTTCCTCCTGTGTTTAATTATGCATGAAGCATGGTATCACTACACGCATGCCAAATACGTACGAACGTACGTGGTTATTCACAGAATCATTAAATGTAGGAAAAGCTGAAAGGGGTGGTTATAGGAACTCGTTTATGTTCACACCTTGTGAATTCCTTTTCCTCTTTATTTAGATGTGCGTTTGCAATGATAAGAGAAACTCGTTAAGTAGGTACTCAATAAAGATGAAGTTACTTTGTTAGGAGAAAGAATTTAGTAGAAAGAGTTTAGAGTAGGTGCTTATTTTGCATTATGTTTTTACAAAACATGTTATTTCCGCATCGAATCTAGGCTAAGGTTATTTATTACATGGCTTATTCAAATTCTACACGTTTCGTACTCGTACGACCAAAATCCATCCATCATTAATATTTCGCTTCCACGACGTCGATCCCATGAATAGGTAATGAACAAAGGAGCTACTTTCCAAAAATAGCAGCCCGATATAATCTAAGATCTACGTACGAGAAATATGTTGTTGTAAATCTTCTCGTCATAGTCGCTGCTTTGTAGCCAAGTTACAAGCTAAAGTTGTAGTAAAATTGATACGAACTACGCTATGAACAAACTATAACTTGTTGTTCTAGTTCAAACCTTAGTGCCATAAACGTCACAATCATCGTTTTCCGACTAAACAGTTGATCTATCGTAAACAAGACGCCGAGGGATCAAGTGTCCGGATATAAGTTTCTTTTTATCTGTTTTTTACGCGGTTGTTTTTTTATCCAGGTCGCTTGTTCTCTTTTGTCACCGCGACGGTGGATTACGTTGCCGCTAGGAAAGTGTCGTGCGTGAGGGATTATGTAGGCCATTTTATAGAATGTAGATACTTACCTGTAAGTGAAGTAAGTTTGAGATATAGCCACGATTCGAATCAATCGAGATGTCGGCATATGATATGAATTCATATTCGATATTTTTTATACGATGGAATGATGGGATTGGCTATGAGTGGTTTATTTTGATGTGATAAAGTCGCGTTGCAATACAAGCTCTACGATAAAATTTGTACATTCCGATCAATGCATAACGTACATGAAATAGGGTACATTATCATAGTATCTATATATATATATATATCAAGTATTTACCTATTTACAAAAAAGAATTTAAATTGTATAGAGACCAAAGCAGAAAGTTTGCATACTTTTTGTCAGCTTACTTAGAAACTACGTAAAGTTACATATTACTTAAAGCTATCAGTTCCGCGCATACCTTTCCTCCGTACTATGAAGATGAACACGTGTAAAACTTACCTCCGAATTTACTAACAGCGATAAATTCCTGTCAACATTAATTAATGTGTCTGTGTACGAAAGGTTTAACGTAGAGTGTCCCAAGCGATTTTTGTGAAATCTGTCGTAAAGTAAGGTTTAAAAACGAAATAAAACAACTTTAGTAGCTTTAGTAACTATTCCTAGTATATATATGTATTTTTAATATATTTGCTTCCGGAAAGTCTATAAGCATAGTTTTTGCACGAAAATTACAAAAGCACAAAATTATTGTGGTTGTGTTGTGATCGGGTTATCAGGAGGCGTTGTCTTTGTTCGGTTACCTAAAATATAAGGCTCTTATCAAATCGCCTTTTTTTTTTTTTTTTTTTTTTTTTTGACCCAGGAAAACCCCTTACAGGTACCACCCAAACCCCGGGGAGGGCGGATGGTTATGTGGGAGTCTCCGCCCCACTCCATAAGGGCGGCATACCCACTAAAAACCTGGGGTGTTCCACCTCCGCATCGTTGGTCCAGGGCCACGAGAGCGCGATGCATACATCCGCAGCCCTGGTGATGCTGGCCCGGCATCGGGCCCAGCCTCGGGGAGCTTCAGCTCAACCCTCAATGGACGACGTGTCAGAACACGGGACACGTCGTGCATCCTGTGAGGACTCATTCTAGGGCAACAGGTTCCCCGACCTGCCACCCAGAGCCCCCAGGAGTCAGGCAGTTGCACACCAAAGCGGTCGCCCTCCTCCAATGCGCCCTCTGCGCACGGAGTTCGGTTCCCGTGTCGCCGCTACTCGGCTGGTACACCGAACTCCTCTCGCCTCTCGGCGACCACCTTGGGTGCTCTTAAAGAGCACCCAGCTCCACCTACACCGCGAGGTGCGGCGAGCTCCACGCCTCGGGCCCTACAACCAGCCCTCTCGAAGGGGAGGTATAGGCGAGGGCCCCCACTCGATCGAACTTTTGGACACAGGCTAGCAAGATCCACCGGACTGTGGAAGTTACTAACCTGTGGACGGGGTGCACCAGGTTTCCCCAACTAACCCCAAATCACCATATGGAGAGATGAAATTAGTTGGGCTTACCCAACGTGAAGGTAGTCCGATCATCGCACCCCCTTATCAAATCGCCTGAGGTAACCATGACACCAGGGTTGGTCTCTCTCGTACTAACTTAACTACTTACCTTTCTTGTCTATTAAATTTCTCAAGTTTGTGACTCAATCTGTCTACACCGGAGTTGTCCAACAATCAACAATTTGTATGGAATACATTCGATACACTTTACGTCAACATTTCATTCATTAACTTGTATGATACATTCGGCACACTTCCCATTAACGAGTACATGTGTACCGAAGGTTCGAGTACTCATCGCCCCGGGCATGCCAAGGCCTCGCATCAATCAAGCAACTTCAAGGATCGCCCGATGAGGGTGACGTTCAAACAGGCCCATTCAAATTAGATACAGGCCCTCACGACCCGAGACTCGAGTGTTTATGTAATATATGCTGATGATCGCCACATATTTATTCCGTTATCCTTTATTCATTTCTCTCCATCCAATGGTTGCCTGGAAGAGATCGCAACGGAAGCCCTCAAAGATGAATAATTTTCCCCGTTTTTACCACATTTTCCGTTGTTTTTTCGCTTCTATTAGTTGCAGCGTGATGTTATATAGCCTAAAGCCTTCCTCGATAAATGGGCTATTCAACACAAAAATAATTTTTCAATTCGCACCAGTGGTTCCTGAGATTAGCGCGTTCAAACAATCAAACTCTTCAGCTTTATAATATTAGTATAGATAAACAATCAAAAAACCTTTTGTCCTTTAAATGTATTAGTGATTTCATTTAGTCAGCTCATAAGAGATACACTCGTATTATAGTTCTTAAGTATAAATAACACATTGAAATGGTTGGTTCATATATCTGTCAGTTCCATTCATAAGCATTGAATCGCTCACGTAGCCAGTCACAGTAACCGTAAGACTCGATTGAATGCCCATCAACTGATTCCCACGTCGTTTTTCTGAATATACCATGAAGAGCGATCATCGGCGAAATGTATGGAAGAAAATATTTTCCCGTTCCCTTGACCTTTTAATATATTATCGCTAAGCACCATTTGAAGTCGAACCCTCTCCAGTATATTTTTATAAGTCACCGTGATAGATGTTGTTATTGCACTGCCAATTCTAATCGGTTACGAAGATCGAGATGGCTCTCTATAAATTGGATTATACTCGTATTTGACCTTTTCTCAACCCATAACTAGTCTCGTTCATTATCTACTATTTCTTGTTTTCTGGTTGGTAGATATTTTATTCCCCTCTATTGCATTGATTGTATTAAAATAAATAATTTCTGATTACTAAAAGAGTTACTTTATTAAAATTGGTACAAAATATTTTAATGTAATCGATCAGAGCTTGTTACAATACGAAAGCAAGCTTGTATAAATAAGAAAGCGAGTAACTACTTACTATAGAGCAAAACTAAATGAAGCAGCATTAAATCGCAGGAAATTTTGCTAACTGACCTCGAAACTTTTCCATGATAAATGCCACCCGATAATGATGATGTCTTCATTAAATAGGTGAAACATGTTAGTTCCTTAGTCTCCCATACATGCTATTCTATATTGTGGATGTTATACCTACTCTCTATGTAGGTACTCATGGCAGTGCAGTTGCCACTTGGTCGCCTTTATTCATTCGCTCACGTAATCATTCGCTCGGAAGCGCTGAGACTATTCAATGCCCATTAGATTTTTCTCCACCGTCGAGTTGTTTATTTAATAATGTGGAGAAGAAGTGAAGATCATTTATAAACAGATAAAATAATCGGGCTTGTAAAGGTTACTATCAAAGCCAGATATTATTTTTTATACTAAACTAGTTTGCTTTTTGCCACAGATCGACAGATGATAGGCGATTTGCTAGGTTAGGTTTGATATTGATCTACGCCAGAGGATGCTGCTTCTTGGATACGAACTGGTTCACTATTAGGTTTGATAACAGCTCTTCTAAATATTAGCCACATATATATCTTGGTGTTAAGTGAGCAGAACAGCTTCCCTAATATGAATACTGGTGGCGCTGTAAGTGGTATAGTTATGCTAAAGCCCCCATTCAGGAATATGATAACGGCTATCTTGTATGAGATTCAGGCATCCACGTTACATGAGCTTTTATGAGCCAACAAATCTTTCCACAGACCTAAGGATCCTCCCTCTTATTAAAAAACTCCACTTAATTTATGACCTCAAAAATTATATAAACGCTTGCAAAATAAGGAGAAAAAACAACGTCTAATGTATCAAGTGAACGGACGAGGAATGTAAGGAAATTGCGAAATATTAAAATTCCTTATACTTTCCCGAGTGGAAGCACGAAGTTATGACCAGATGAGTTTCCATTTTTGCAATAAATTAAACGGGACGTTGCAGATTGTTGATGCGGTATATATGGTTGTCATTTTAGCCCCTATACAGCTATAGTGACAGTACCAAGATTTATTCAAGTTGACATATTGTATGATTACATACCTATTATTACCTATGTTTGACATGTTTTTAATAACAAAAATTTTCATTATGTTATTAATAAAACTTGACATTGTAACTTCTAAAATTTTATTAAAACTAAATGTATAAATTCAATTTGACGAGATATTGTAATTTGTGTAGCATATTCTATGATATTAGTACTTATACCTATGTTACAACTTTACATTATCAATAAAGATTCTTTATCTTTATCTTTTTTTTATGTAAAGTTTAATTATCAGAATTTATTCATCTAAAACGACTTTGTATCTTTTGTAGATGCATAAATATGTATTAAATTGGAATCATTTATGCATGCAGATATTTTTTTTTGTGTTAAAGTAGGTATGTAAATGCCTAACAATTTGATATATTTTTTTTCGCTGTATTAAAATATTCAAATCATTTATTTTATGATTAAAAATGCATTTAACTTTTTTATATCATTTTATTCAGTCTAGTATGCAAATTGTAATGCGATACAAAAAGCAGCTGTGGTGACATTGACCTTTCTCTCATTTGGATAGAAAGGCGAAGATGGCGTCATCCGTGATGCCTAGTCATCGACTATTTATGCATACAAAATATAGGTTTTATTATAATTAATACTACTGTATGTGATTCATCTATTTAGATAAGCAAATAGCATATTTCTGATCTCTTCCTGCCAATTTTTATCATAATACTTAACACGTTTTGTTAAGTAAATACAAATGCGCAACAGTTTATCTGATTGGCATTCATAATAATGTCTTATATACCTTATTTATGGTAACACATACAACATCTAATTAGATTTACCTAAGAAAATCATTTAAGAAATGTTGTGCTCAAGCGATTTCGCCCACGGTCTCTCTCCGTAGAAGGAATTTCGCAATATCCTTAGATTGAAGTCCGGTTTCTACTCGAGTGTTCGCAACAATTTCTAGTTTATAACATAAAAAAGTTAGTTTCAAGAATTCCTTTACGTATAGTTCCGTTTTTCGTATAATTTCAATTTAGTTTTATTATACTCGTACATGCAGTATATAAAGATAGATAATTAAATCGAATAAACACACTTGACCTACTGCAATTTTAAAGCAAAAACAGTAGGTATTGTTTTGATTTCATCAAGTGTAGATGTGAATTAACTGTATTTGAATAACGGTTCATTGTTTAACTGTATACTTAAAAGACGTATTATTTTGCGCCAGATATGAATTTCAATCAACCGACATTACGTGATTCATAGTTTAGTGAAATTTGTTGTTTGAGAGTTAGTGCTAAGACAATGTATGTATCAAAATGATCATAATAGATTTCAAGGAAAAGAAGCCCACGACGTCAGAGAATGAAGTGGCTAGACGATATTAAGAAGTGGACAAAACTGAGCTATATCCGCATGTAAAAAAGCAGCCTGGAATCGCAGAAAATTTTGCCAACTGACCTTCAAACTTCTATATGAAGATGGCACCCGATGATGATAATGTCAAAAAAAAATTATTTAATTTTCATAAAAATGCACACATACAAGAATATCTCTAAAGCACCGTACTAGACGCCGGTGCGTCTGTGACACGGTGATTAGCACCTTCCAGTGCAATGTATACAAAATCCTTATTTATTATTCCATGCCTAATGGCCCTATATCAAGCAAGAATATAGCAACGACCCAGAATAATAACCTGTAAAGAAATCCAAAGAGCAGAGCTCAAACATCTCACTTGTCCCTCGAAACCCGAGGTTGGTTCTCTAAAACTAATTACCCACGTTTGACCTCCGCCATTCCCGCTAAGGAAACTCCAAATATAGACACAACTAGGCGACCGCAAATCCCGGCTTTCAGTTTGTGAAGCGAAACAATTTACCTACACTTACTCCCTGGAGTACTAAAACGCACTAGAACTCCCCTGGGAGCACGACTAACTAATCTATCCTGTGAAGTTGTTTGACTACTTCTATAAATTCACTTAGGATGGATTAGCATGCTTTGCAAGTTCTAACTGACTGTAAGATTCATTTTTCAAAAACTATAACTTACTTATATGTTGTACTTAATATATTTTTCTTACATAATATATCTAAAAACGGGTGACAAAAATCGGTCCAATCACTCATTGATTCACGTAAATTTAATTTAAAGCGGTAAACAGTTTTGAATTTAAAGTAAAATATTTTGTAAGTTTTTTAGTCACCAATTCACCATGTACATTTTATACTTACAACATTGTTATATGTCCTATAAGTTCAGTAAATAGATATTCATACGGTCCATACTATGGCCGCGTCGCAGCCCATCCCCGTGTGAGCACACCATGCCACCCCGAGGGTAGTGCAATTAATCTTATTCACAGCGCCAAGCCACGTTTGGCAGGAACCAAATATACTGCCCGCCACTACCCAGCACATCGGAAATTTCGACGCTTACGATGCCCACCAGTCAGCCTGTTCATTACTTTTACCAGCTTTATTTGTTTGATGTTTTTGTTTCCTCCCCGATGTTTGGATTGTACTCGTGTTGTGTTTAGGTTTGGCCTATGTGTTTAGTGTGAACTTTATCTTATCCTCATCAATTTCTTAGTGTGTCGTGAATCATTGCTTAGGTATCAAGTTACGATGTAATTACAGTGACTGTACGATGAGGAGAAAATTTTACGCAATTTTAGTAAAGTTTTCGCACTCTACGCTAAAGGAGGTTTTTATAGACGCTTCCAAAGACAACTTTCTCAATTAATCGCACCCGCGTCATTAAATATTCAGTGGCTCCACGTACAAACATACATTATGCTCGGTAACGTCTTGCCCGTTCCTGCCAGAATTTGTAACACGTACCCTACTAATGAACTCCCCTACCGGGTAATTTATGTTCAAATTAACTTACATTATTGTTTACTCTTTACTGAGCGCGAAAACCTCAGACTTGATAAATAACAGACATAGAGCAAGAGGGCATAACCTAATGAGACTGTACTGTACTGTACTGTACCCAGATAGAAGTTATCAGTCATGTACGAGTAGTAGCTTAGCGTTGCGGTGCACGAACACCGAAGCTTAATTAGATTTGCTCTGTATTGTTAATCATGTACTGTGTTAGTACTGATCATAAATCATTCCTTGTTTGCGCAAATTGTTACTCTATTCGCTGGAAAATTCACATTGAAACTGCACAAAACGTATGGACGTGCAAAAACCCGAAGCGGCGAGATTATTTCTCGTTGATAAAAGTCTCGCTATATTGGCGGCAATCAGTTCGATGTCGAAGCCCGTGAAATGCATTAACGTTTCAGAGGCAATTTCCTTTCGGTCCCAGCTTCCAGGCGGGCGCGCCGCGAAATTATCGGGAAAACAGACAGTTATACGAAATGCTGCTCTTCAATCCAGTTACAGTTTGTGCAGTGGACTGGGAAAGGTGGCGGCGCGGCTCAAGGAGCTCGCCATATGGAGTTTAGTGGGTATATTATTTGGTAGGGATGCTAAATGTCTTCATTTCAGTCTTTTATTTATAATCACATATAGATCTGTTCATCAAATAATATATAGTTGTATAGTAATAGTTACAATTGTACCTATAGAACTCCTCGAAAATCTGTTATGTAATCTAAACTCGCAATTTCCAATTAATTTCTCAATTAGCCTCGAACATCGCAGCCGCGTTTACTTACAAATTAGGTCGTGCAGTAAACGTTGTTTACACAATCAATGTCATAGAGTAAATAGCGCCAAGCGTTCACGTTTCAGCGACATTACATCAAGTAGACCCCTCTATAAAGCATAGATAAAACTCTTCATTATTATCTATAGCAACATATGTACCGGCATACTGAACTGGCTGACGCGTCATTAATATGCATAGTGACAGGTCCGCGCAAGTTAGAGGCTGACTGAAATGATTCAATCAATCAACCAAGCTGTTACTTTCCATAGAGGATAAGGTATAAATAAGTATATGTGTAGGCAAGTATTTTTTTTGTTGTTATGTCAATACTTTCCACGATAATGGCAGAGACATTTTACGACGAAAATATTGCTCCCGCATTTTGCTTTGTTGTTATAATGCTCGCTTTTTAATATAGTTAGCAATTGGGAGTTTGACAGTAATATCGTCTATGCATTTCTCAGTAAGGTAAATTGCATTGAGTTACTTTTGTGCGAGAGCTGGTCCACGGTGAACTGAACACTCCGAAGGCTTCATTAGTTACGGATTTGTTTCAGTTGTTGCGTTCCTCTTGCAGGCGTCACTTGATTAGCGATTGGTCTAGTTTAAGGAAATATCGTTATCATTGGCTATAGATTTTAATAAGATCTTTGATGTGTTTTATGATTGATAAGTACATGGAAGCAATATCATGAATGTAATGCCACCAAATTAATAAAAAACAGCTTAGCTCTTAACATATCTTTATTTTAACAAAGTGATTTAATTGTTTACTCCAGTCGAAGTTAGTCTGAACACTCAGGCCTCAAAGTTTGTATCAACCACAACGATTAAACGAAACTAAGAATTCCTCCTCCAATATTCTAAATCCTTTTACCTATCGACATTTTAATATCGACACTTCATTTCTAAGAACCGTTACGTAAATTTTGATAAAAGGCGTCAATTTTATTAGCTGTCGCTATAGGAGCATTCTACGAATACTTAACTGTATAGAAACGTTACTCAGACTACAAGTAATTCCATGAAACGGTCAACCGCCGGCCGGCGCGGATGAGGTTTGTGAGCGGGACTTTACCCTTTTGCGACCATCTTAGATTCAGCAGCGGTTAACTATTTCCGACATCATCGTAACAAATCACTAGCAAGCTTTATGTGCATGTGGGGAGCATTTTCGACGCGACATTTGCAAGGAGTTACAATTCTGTACTATCAATTTATTCGTAGAAGCAAACCAATTAGGCTGTCAAATTTCATCCGAGGGACGCGTGTTACGCAACACCGTTTAATTACATGATGATAAAACAATTTTCCAACATTTTGTTCTAGATTTTATTACAACAGCCCTTTGTGGCGGGACGGGATCAAATAGAAATAACAAGACGAAATTATTTATCTTAAATTGGTCGGGTTGGGTAACCTGTCTGGAGTGCGGGAGGTTAACAAAATAAGTATTCTTAAGCTACTTAAATGGGTTTTTAAGTTTTTTGTATCCTTATACTCACATGTCTATAGCTACTACTTGTATATGTATTGTATAGGTAACATGTAAATAGTGGGTCCCAGGTTCAAACGTTTGTCTTCGTAAGGCAATCTTGAAGTCATGTCAGAGGCTTTTCGGGTGGTTTGAAACTTGACACTGGAGTGCCATTCATATAATACGTTACAAAAATAAGAAATGTTTATTTCTAAGATTGAAAGTGGGATGCCGTGATTTTATTCATTAATATTTTTTTTATACAATACATACACATATAGTATATCCATCGCTAACAAATGAGGAGATCGGGTCGCTCATAAACAAAAAGATCAGAAATTACCTCTTACTTGCACCTAGCCCCACCAGGGCGAATATTGCCAACTAGCGCAAGTGCAATCTCATGTTTTCTCTTAACGTCAGTCCACTCAATATCAATTTGTTGAAATTGGGGCGTCAACGGCGGGATTTAGCGCTGAAGGATACCTTGCTTAACTATTTACTTGGACCGAGACGTAGTTTGCAACTTGTAGGTTAGGATTAACATAGATATGTAATAGTCACAAGTCTTTTCATAACAGCTCTCAGGATTGACTAAAGTCTGTATTTGGAATCTCTCAAGATATTCCGAGCATGTCGCCTCTCGTTATGAGCATTATCGGAGCGCTCCTTATCAACGAACCACAACAGGTATCTACAGAACATTTAGGAATTAATCTACCGCGGAATCCAATATTAATTCGCATTCAGTTGAAATCCATTACGCGCCGAAATCCGACAGGGCGCGCGGCTCTTGCCAACACATGCTGCATATTCATACGCTATAACTGCTGCCTGCGACGCGCGGTGCCGCCATACTGCTGTGCCCAAATCACTTTATATTCATGTAAAACAGTTTTTCGTACCGCGTTTTTGCCAACCGTACAACGAGTTTTATCGATCTGTTGGCCATTGCTAAAAATATCCAATATAACATTATTTTATTATGCTGCATTGAGCGTTTTGTACGTATCCGTAAATGCATTAAAGTTTTTCTTAATGTTATGAAAATCTTAGAAAATGTAGAAAAGCCTTTGCCTGAAGCTCGTGTTTCCCACATGTCTTTGTTGGATCAACACCAGAGGTACCTATTTAATTACGTCTCAGCTTTGCGCTGCACTGTTTACGTATATTCTGCTCTCTAAACGAAACGCTCTCTTTGCGAACCAGAAATTAAAACGTCACGTGTCGCTTGCTCCAGAAACATGCGAGAAATAATATTTCCTTTGATGGTACTCAGTGTACTTTGGAGGCGCTAACTGCTTTTGAAATCATAAATCGCGCTGGATAATCTTGACTGTAATGAAATTCCGACTCCGGTGTTGGTTTAATCTGCTAGTTAATTCTAAGCACGTTGCGGACGAGCAGTTTGTTTTCACTCCACGATGGGCTAAAGCCTCCGTTTTATTCTCTCGGCTGCTTTGTAGAGGTGGCTCGGTTTTGCTTATTATCCAGCAATTAGCGCTTGAAGCGCGGTAACTGGAACTGTGCTTACAATGCGCAACGCTGAACAAAAGCGCTCGTTCGTGCGTCGGTTCTCTTCCTCAACCGTGGTGACATAGATGAATATTTAATGTTTCTAGACAGTTTCAAGGAAGATTTAAATAACTACGAGTTGAGTAGGTATGTGACGAATTTGAAATTGTTATACCTAAGTAATTTGGATATTTGTTGTTGTAAGTAGTAACTTATATGTTGACTTCAAGCCACATAGATTAAAAATTATTTGACCCCTTATAGAGCCTTTGAAAATGGAGCCGTACAGTTCCTACTAGCTTTTGCTCGCTTGAAATCTAGGCAATCCCTAGCTTACCAGTGAGTGAAAATAGAAGTTTCAGCGTACCTTTTTGTGCTGCGCCCGTCAATCGAGCGACCGCTACAGTAGGCTTCAATCAAAGCTGTGACCCGTTTACAGCTGACAGCTTTGTGCGCAGTTGCATCAAATTTATACGTAACATATCTACTAGTAATGTATACCAAACCAATAGAAAATTGTTGTTGTGGTCAGTGGGTTCATAGTGTTTTCATGTTTGAGGTTTTCGGCGTGGTTCTAATAGCTCGATGTATTAAGTAGTTACACATGTGTCATGTTCTCTGCATATAACTATAACCATGATGACATCGATCGTTTGAAACACATGCGAATAGAATGTATGTATGTCAATCGACAAGCTAGCAACGACTGAACAGCCTAGCGAACAGTACATTGAATGGCACAACAAGCAATCGAAGGCACTGAGCGGCACTACAATACTGCGAACCTATCGTTATTGGAAAATTGCTGTGAGAACGCGCCATTACCTCCAATATGATGCTGTGAACATTCTTTCTTATCTAACTCCCCGACAATATTATAAAAACGAGGTCGTTATATCTCCCGCCCGTACCTATATTATATGATAACACTATTATATTACTAAGCCATATAACCCGCACATAACGTAGATGTGAGATGTAAAGCGTACGCACATACTTGGCGTGTTGCCACATATTGCAGAAAACTCACAAATATTACTTCCTGCGAGCGTGTTCAGGCTCCACTGACTTTTGGACGGAATACTGCTTCAAATTGACTCGTATTGGAGCTAATCCAAGTTTAAAACCGCATAATGTGACAACGAGACTGTTGTGGGGCTCCAAACGCAAGTTTACTCTGATGTTTGTGTAAGTTACTCCAACTTGGCTTACAAACCAGGATTACATCCTCAGAAACTACTTCTATTGAAACGCAGTTACTTTGATATCAATATTTGTGAGCTTTGTTTTGTATCATAATAGCGTCTTTGGTACAATTCAACTAAGTTATGATAATAAACAGTTCGTGATTAAATACGAACAATAAATAGTGATTAAACGGAATTAAATTCATTAATAAAGGAAGACGATAGTTGGAAAGTGCTCTAATAAATTTTATAAAACCCACTAACGACTAACGATCGCTCTTCGTTAAGAAACTCTGATCTTAATTGCTAACGATGAAAGACTAGGAGAGAAACGCTTTAATGTTCCTATTTTAGTGGGAAACACTTTAGTTTTTACTTTAGTATGATAGCTAGTTGCGTCCATTATTAGATTTTATTTCTGTCTCCTAACACATTTATAACTCTGCACTCACATAGCTGCTAAGTTACGACTAACAGCTTTCCGGAATTGTCGGTTAAATACACCATTTGTTGAGATCTTTATGCAACTAAGTGAAAATGTACTGCACTTGACTCAGGAATAAATTGTGTATATATTGTGATAGAGCTAAACAAATATTATTGAAGATCACGCCAATATTCTTGTAGCATTATTTAATACCTAATTGAACAATAACAACCAACTCCACCTTATTAAGTAGAGTACTATTCATAAATGCCTCTATTGTCTAGGGAACAGTGAGCTTTTTTACAAGCCCAGGTAAAGTAATATCGTAAGCCTTCCCTGGGGATATTAAAACACAAAAGTAGTCCTCTTTTGACGGCCGGATAGGAAAGTAACAACTTCTTTGAATACGACCCACTTTTACTCCTTTGCGGTTTCTGGATGGATAAATTTTAGTTCTATCTAAGCTTTGTTTGAGAAGAAAAGGATTTTACGTTATCATTGTTCGCCGAAGAGTAATTATCCTGTTGAATGCTGGGCTTTAACTTAGATGACTAGCTTACGTCGAGGTGGAGTTGTAGAGAAACATACACAAAACATGATTAATTTAATTGCGTCGTTATTTACAGAAAAAGCTATGAAATATCTGTAAATACAAAGATAAAGGAATAGCAAGAGAAAGACTTTTTTATTTTTTTATATAAGTTTATGTAGTGATTTGATTGATTCAAAATAATGATCAATGCAATTCCTGAAAACAACTAAAAGCCTTTGATAAACCAAAACATGATCAGTTGACCACAAGTAAAAAAGCTGAAAAAAGTCTTTCACGTTCTATTGTGATAACAATGTCTTGGTTGCCTCTTGGCTTTACCAAAAGTTCCCGATTACATTCAGTGGAGTAGAAAAGCTTAGTTATCCAATTTATGCGCCATTATGCACAGGGTCCCTGCCCACTACTGCCTAGTATGTGAGTCACGTAGCTATAAACACTGGTTAGCTATAACTAGTGTATTTATGTGCCCTCTGAGCCGCTCACAATGAAAATGTATAACGTAATTACGGTATTCTGAAAATGAGTGTGAATCTTTTCTAGACATTTTTACTCAACTTAATGTTTGTCTCGTTCTGAGGTCTTTAATATATTTGATCTGTGTTTTATTCATAAGGCAATATTTGACTTGACTGAATCAATTTAGATGTTAAGTTCGTAGATTACACTGAAGGATTAATATAGAGGTTACTTAACCCTACATGAATGTGTTTAAAGCTGGGAACGCTTTATATTATACATTTCTATTGAAAACAGCAACTATTCAAAGCGTCTGTTTATGCTCAGAACAACTTAATGCTCCAACAATTGACGTGGGTATGCAAATAATACGCTCGAACAACAGCCGAGCGCCAGTTTATACTTGTATTGCGAGTAACTAGAGTTAGGTATCAAACTGAAAGTTCCTTTGCTTTCTACTGGGCCTTATTACTAAACTCTCGTCATAAATTTTCATTCACAATTTATTCGGTAACATTACGAATGCGAGGAGGCAGCCTGTAATGAAGTAGAAATGCTGAAATTTGAAACAATCGTAGCGGACGCTACGAGATTGCTACGAAATGTCTACGGTGGCTCGTCGTAGATGTTTCGTAGACGCTTTGACACTTGAAGATTTGTATATAGCAACAGAAATATTCTTTAGTGTCTTTTAGCTCAAATAAAGGTGTGCTATTAGGTACTAAACTGTGTCGCTAGAAGACAGCATATATACTTGCTTGATTCTTTACCTGTAACAGTTTGAATCTACATGAAAAAGACTGAAAACCTAGGCACTAAAACACTTTGCAAATTTACCTTGACGTAACTTTAACTAATTGGACGAAAACTATCTAGCATTTAGTGAAGTCGTTAGTTAAGAAAGTAGTTGATTTAATTATTAGCCGCGAGGCGGACTGCAGTGAAGTAGGAAGTGGAACAAAGAGTGCTCGTCCCCGTGACCTGGCACCCGCGGCAGGTGCCAGCGCCGTGTATTGTGTGGCGTAGTGTATGAGAAACTAGTAAATACGCTCGGCTTGACTCGCGTTGTATCGGGACATAAATAGGACTATTACATATCACGTTGATTCGTCGCCCTCCGTTGTACGGCGGCTGATAACTAGTTATACAAACATTATGTTAAAATAATCGATTTATATTGGTCTACGCGATTTTGCCTGGCCTGTTTCACTGCCAAAATATAAATTTTAGTTATTGTTAGAGAGTTTAAGTAAATCTCACCTTTAATAAGTTATTTCTTGGGAATTGGGATGTTTCATCAAACTTATCCACAAATAAATAAACAAAGTACCAAAAGTATGAAACGCTTTCCGCCCATACTTTACGCCCAGCCGAGTTTTAAACGGTCCAATGTTTGCGCCCGTTAATTGTTAGAGGTGCAACTGTGCTGAAACTTCACTCTATGGATGAACTGTGACCTACTTCTCATTAACTGTCTGTTTAGCGGTTATGTGCCATCACGGACTTTTAATTGTAATATTGACCCGGATAAATATGAGATAGAAGCTTAGGTACTATGAAGAATGTTAATCAGCTTTTATTGCAACTTTATATAGATGATGATCTTATTCAGATATAGGAGAATATACAAAAGAGTATGGGCCCGGTGGTAAGTAGCAGAGTAGGTAGAGGACGCCCTAGAAAGACATGAATGGTGGTAAGTGGCAAAGTAGGAAGAGGACGCCCTAGAAAGACATGAATGAATTGTGTGTATAAGGATATGTGTGCGAGAGGAATGAATGCAGAGATGACGAGTGACTGTGCCGATCCCACATAGTGGGATAAGGGAAAGGAGAAAAGGACAATATACAAATATCTGATTTCAGTGAAAAATCTTACATTAATGATATCATCATCATCATCATTACAGCCTGACTGCCTCACTGATGAGTATATGTGTCTCTCCAGCTCCGCACTTCATATTCATCTATCTAAACTTAATTATAAACATAATTAAACTAAGCATCTCCTTGCTACTCGTACATAGTTTGAACCCATCACGTGTTTTCAAGCACATCTCATCAAGCAAGCAGTTTCAAGTTTCAAGTATTCCTGCCTGAGACGCAGACGATCTCTACATGTGATTTAATTATCCGAGCTTAACGCTAACTTATACTTGGTACCTATAGTAGTATGTATGCAAGCTTGAAGCCGTTACTTGAGAGCGCGCGAGTTCTCTTCAACTTAATTGCTTGCTTTTCGTTGGTAATCTATTTAAAGGTAAGTAGGTAAGGTTAACTGTTTTTATCTAAAAAAGGTAAAGCCAAATATTTTTATCTTAGTACATATAGTTACTATTTTCATTTAAGAAAATACAGTCTTACGATTACCATGATCGATTTATATCTCACGTTAAAACACAGTAATATTTACTTGCGAATTTATGTATTATTCACTTGCGGTTTATCCCATACGTTATCAGATTTTGTAGCAGCATTAGCTTTGAAAGTTTCAATTCGTGTAACAAATAACTGCACAAACTGGTGTTAAGGCAGATGAATTTGCCGGCGATAGGATGCTGAGTCGTCGCATCGAAGATTTGGAGAGTTGCCAGCTCGCTGGAAGGGCGGTCACTCGAGGTGTTACAGTACACAGAAAGAACTAATTTCAGGCAATATTGCGCTTTAGCTAACTTGAATCAAAGTGCTGTTTTGTCTGTTTAAAATTGCTATTACCTTTTTTATAATTTAGAATTTAAATAGTTGATATTTACTGCCCATACTGGGTTAAGAAACAATGTGTTGGTATTTTTCTTAGCAAGAAATGGGGCTGATGAATGTAGCAGTGATGACGCCCCGTAAATTTGGAGCGTTGGAACCTTGCCAGCGGAGATTCGGAGTAATCACTCTGTAGTACCCTCGCTTTGCTGATTGCACGGAGATGTTGGAAGTCTTGCTATTGGTTATCGTGTCATTGGTACAAATAAATGGTTCAGAGTTAACAGTAACAGTTATTGTGCTTAATTTCATACTGACTGGTGTTACGTAAGATCCGAAATCTCAGAATTATTGAGTTAATTGAATCAATTAAATCTGTTGTGGGTTGTTATATAAAGAGAACTCTCCCTAACGAATTAGTTCTCCGGGGGAGTCACGACCCTCAGTCATGAGGAAATACGACTCAAGAGCAAGATATACAAAGAGAATTGGTTCTTAACAGCCTTTTTAATAAAATACAATAATACTACATCATTACTAGTTACTAACTATTGGTTGTCAAAAACTGAGCCGTGTGGATTGGATATCTGTCTATGTATGTAGCTCACACAATTGATTATGGTTATTGACATGTAACTCAATAAATTCAACATCTGAAATAATTCAATGTAAAAGTTACAATCAATTTTCCAATTTGAACCTTGCTTATTCCTAGAAATTTATTTGAAAACTCTTTATGAACTTTGTTGATAGCGAATTCCGATCGAGCTGAGCACAGAGTTTATCAATCTGTATTCTATTGAATCAGCCGCTGTCGTGTTTGTTCAATATCTGAATGGATGTATTAATTTTGTTGGTTGATATTGACATTGGCCGAAATTTACAAATACGCAGACAAATTGATATTTGCACTATGAAGATAAATTACTACCAATTTACATTTACATACAAATTTGCTTACTACAGTATACGCTGTAGAAATGGATAAAAATGTATTTGTTTATTTCTATAGTATTCTAAAGTCCATGCGTCGATAAGTAAATGCCCGGTAGCAGCAGGCAATATATCTTGTAACCGGAATAGTTTGGAAACAAAACGAGTATGTGCTCCAATAAAAGCTGACATTCCCATACACATTGTGCGGTGTGGAGAGTTATAGCGTTCCCATGTTTCATGGGACGTCCTCCCGCACTATTTCATAAAGAATACCATGTTTCAGGCTTTTATTTTTGTTTATATCTTTCCTTTTTCTTCAAATAGCCCAACATTTTTGGAGCGTTGTTCGTGAGACGCCCCCGCTCCAACTTTTTGTACGATTTTTGTTTCCCTCAGACAGTTTGATATTTTGTTCATTCGTTTGAAATAAGCTTTTACCTGAGTGTACGTAAATTTTATTTAGGTCTTATTTTTGGGGAATAAAATAAGGATAGGTACATTTGTGATAAAGTTTATCGCTCCTTTGTTCCTACTTTCCGAAGCTATTTATTTGTTGTTTTAGTTTGATGCATAATTAATTTGTTGACGCATTGTTATCTACCCGAAATACAAACAGCTCAAAAAGACATTGTAACTTTATGTTTGTCAATCTGTATGTGTAAGGGTGATAAAATACAAAACAGCGTTATTCTTTGGAGCCCAGGTGGCGCCTGTCTGGTAATGTGGCCATCAATCCCCCATGGATGGCAAACACCCATTGTTTCGGCGCTGGCATATCGAGTTTACCCATTCGGGACACATGCTGAGCGCCCGGAGATTTGAACGACGGCAAATTGAGACGGCGGCATCCGCTGCGGCTTCCAAATGTGGCCACATATTGAAAACATATAGATACCGTTCCATGAAAAATACAATACTATTTCCTACATTCCAGTCTTTGCTCGAAAGCTCGGTTGTTCAACTTCTTATTCGCTCTATTTCTCTCTCAGTTTTCCGAGCATATTACGGCTCCTGGCCGCATTTATGCTACAGCTTGTGCACGATTTACGACACATTATGCGACGTAATTCCCACTTGCACCCAACGGCCTATAAAATATAAGCCCGCCTCAAGTCTCGAACACCGCTTTGCCATGTTACGGTATACACGAGCCGGGTAAGCAGTAGGTTCGCTGGCACGTCGCGACGTACACGGTCTAATAAAGGCTTTAATACCCAAGTTGCGGGACTCTGCACTCGACATGCTGTGTAATTCCCACGCCCTGTGACGTACTCCACGAGCCATGTACAATATAATCCCGCCTGACACGCCAACAATCAACTTTCAACTCTATTTGACTGACATAAAACTCGGAACAGTTAAAGTCCATGGCTAAACGCCTCAAACTTTGCCCTTGTGTCGTTGTCAGAGTTTTCAGAGTCGATTAGCGATATCCGAAGTTGCGACCGACTTGAGAACTTCGACTCTGTTATCTTTTGACGTTTTACGATAAATTATATCTCAATTTATTTATGACTGAAGATGAAAATAAAAGATAGATCTAGATAGAGTTCAGATACAAATATTGTCGCCGTTACAGCAGTATTGGCATAACGACTCAGACGGCCTTTGATACGCAAATGATCGGAAAGTTTCGTACATAAAGCCGCATCGTATCTTTAAGCTTCTAACCTTGTTTCATAATATCAGTATTCCACGTGCTCGTTACCCCGTTTTGAGTGGAAAAGATTATCGGTAATATGAGACGCTTTTGTTGAAAAATCCTGCGCCAACACCGGAGCAGATTCGGCTTGCATATTCCGAGATTACAGGCGGGAGTCGAAACTGTTTGGAATCTCAATTGCGATCTGGGACTTTCAGTGCCTTGTTGCTTGTTTGAAACTTGCTCGATGACAAACAGAGTGGCATGCAAGAGCTAGCAAAGTCCCACTTGTCCACACTCGCTGCAGACTTGCCGCATAGTACTGCAGAGTTACTTTATATCGTTTGATTATTATATCGTTGCCATTTGCGGTCAGCGATCTTTAATTGAATCTATATTAAAACCAATATACATATATGCAAACTGTTGAGTTGAATTGAAAATCTCATATGTTTTTACAATATTGCGGTGCAAGCTTGTGTGTTCTTGGCTAACTTGTCACAAAAGTAATTTTATAACATTAAAAAGTTATAATATATAACATAAATATATTCACAGGTTATGTTTGGAACTGTACCTAATAGACATTTTCTCGTTGTTCCAGGTTCTGGCAAGTCCTACACGATGATGGGTGCGCCGGGCGCTGACGAGGGCGGCATCATCCCCCGCCTCTGCGACGCTCTCTTCAGCCGGATAGCCAAGCAACAGAACCCGCCTGCACTCACCTATAAGGTAAAGAATTAAATTGAATAGTGAGCCACAACTGATTAAGTAGCTACTTTTTTCACACGTATAATTACAAAACAAATTATATTAATAATTTCAAGTTAAAAATATTTTAAAACATTGATAAACTTAAAACAGGAAAAGGGCGATTAACAAGTTGATGAACAAATGATCGGCTTTGAAAGCTTTAACACAGCAAGTATCGCATATATATAGAACATACATATGTATGTATCTTCATTAGTTAAAGGCAAACTTATACTGGAATACAACTGGCTGCATACTATTTAGAGGTTACAATGCGTTATCTATACAATATATGACACGTTTCTTTACGATAAATCATGTGTATATCATCACGAAATCCTTCCAAAACTCATTGAAACTTATGGAACTTAATCGAGAAGACTGGTAATCTCATATACCTAGATTACTCTGTAAATTGTAATAGATAGTTATACGTTCCGAGATTACATTTCCACAATAATAAATCCATATTATCCCGAACTAATGCCTGGATCCTTTAGTTGGGACCACGTATTTGCCTCAATTAGACCAACATTCCATGTAGGCTTAGTGCTAGCTGATATAAAACCTAGTTAGGTTGACCTGAATACGAGGACGAAAATCCCTTTCCTTTTATCGGCTAAGCAAACTTGTTTTAGTGCGCAGAGAATCATTATTGCTATAAAGGTTCTGAATGGTTTTTACCAACATACTAGTACAAAATAATTTCATAGAATTAAATAATAATAGAATTGATAAATTAATGTCTCTAGGTTTTACTGTGGCATGTACTCATATGTGTAATACTCACGAGAAAGTTTACGGTTATCTGTAATAATATTTAGTAGTTAAGGCACAAGATAAATCTACGAAGTAAATATCTACTCGAAACAATATAACATTTATAAAGAGAAACATTCAAGATAATGCGAAAGTTTTACGAACATTATAATCAAACGTAAATTAAAATGTACTCAATTAATAAAATTTAATTTTCAATTATACCTAACTCTGTATGTTACAAATGCGAACACCTGAATGTACTATGTAACTAATCTAGATAATGCACCACTAGAACTTAGAAAGTTGGCAGCCACTGCAAACATTGTATCGTGGAAATTGCATCGCTGGTCTGTCCGAGCCAAATAAGTTCGCGTTTGTATCCCATTTAACTTCGCGGTACAAACAAACTGAAGTAAAATAATTTTCCAACCTGTGACGTACGTACAGAAGAATTGGTTTTACTTGTTATTGAATGCTTTGTTTCATTCAGAGAGAACTAAACTTTGTGGGTAATCGACATATCGATGTAAAATCTAACATTTAAAACATATTAAATGTAAAGCAGAATCGACTGAGCTTAAAAAAGCGTTGTTATTAAATTATTCTAATATATTGCTCGATGTTCATAACTCTACTTTTACCGAACAATGCCATCATCATTCATCATTCATTCATCGACTGGCCTGTTAGCTTAGTTGGTAGTGGCTCTGGCTTTTAATCTAGGGGTTGCGGGTTCGATTTCCGCGTGACACAAGTATTTATGCATTTAAAAATGTATAATTACTTGTGTTGAGCCTGGTCGTTTGTATGTATAATAAGTATGTATTAACAAAAGAAAAGTATATAAGTATTATATCCGTTATCTAGTACCTACCCACGACACAAGCGTTTGCTTAGTGTGGGGCTAGATTGCGATGTGTGCAATGTCCCAGAATATTTATTTATTTATTATTATTCTAACATCTTCTTGAGGTGCCATTTCCTACCACAGATCGGTTATCATTAATCAATTTTCAATCTTGACAGCTCAGCTTGACCCACGTCTTGAGATTCTTGATGAGGTTTATCTTCGACTAGGTCATCTGCTTTTGATTTTCCCTTGAATTTTAGCTGAAGCAATTAACAACATTCTAACATATTTTCTTTACATTCCAGGTGGAAGTTTCGTACATGGAGATATACAACGAGCGAGTGCACGACCTGCTGGACCCGGAGACGTCGCGGCGGTCGCTGCGGGTGCGCGAGCACGCCGTGCTGGGGCCCTACGTGGACGGACTGTCGCAGCTGGCCGTCACTTCCTACCATGTGAATATCTATTCCCCTTGAACTATAATTTGTCGGTCTTCAAGTCGAGAGTAAACCGGTTTCTAGGCAAGCGCGCTAGATCGTAGATTATAACGTTGCTTAACATCAGGCAAGTTGTAGCCAAGCTTGAGCCTATTATCAAGCAAGGATGAAGCCGCGCCCTTCCTTAGAAGATTCAATTTCCTTTTGGTAAATTGCTGGCCAATAACAGAGAATCCGACAGCGTTGTGAATTGTGGCGCCCTGCGCAATATTAGGTCGTAATTCCAGGATAACAAGTAACCTAGGTATATGATAAGCCATGATGTAAGATTCCTGCATACTAAAATTTCATTGAAATCGACCCGTTGTCTGAGCGTGTAGGAGAAACAAACTACGTGCCATAAAACTGGTTGAGATATTTCAATCTCCGTCTTAAATTTTACTACCAAGTACGCACCTTATCCCTTTCTCACGATAATATCAGCACAGCAATTTGTTCGAGAGTAAGATTTTTCCCGATAGTAGTGGTTTCCGGATAAGAGCAAAAGGGTCCATACCCTATTCTTACCATAAATTACAGGGAATCCTTCTGGGAGTCCCACAAAATGGCGCTAACACTCCATAAGCCATCCAATCACCGCTTCTCAAGTGAACTGCTCCCATCGCTCTTACGGACTAATTTCACTACTATAAATATAAATCTTAACTACCAAGTCCTTAATAAAGGTCTGCCTTACAGTACTGTAGATTTATCTTAAAGTTTCCGCACACTTAATTGGTTTGATTTGTGTATGCATAGGATTCATTTTTGGTGGACAGAATCAAATAAGAAAACCATTACAAATCAGACAGTTTATTCGTATTACAGCTATACGCTCGTCATTGATGCCAACTGCAAAATCATATTGATATTATAATTTATTCACACTCACGAAAAATAAGCACCTTAATTAAAAAAATAACCGAGTAAATACACGTTCGCCACAATTTGTAAAATTTTCTAAAGACATGATGTCGAAAATCTCCTTTAGCTAAAATAACGTCATTCACATTTCACCAACCCTAAGCTACATATTTATCGGCTATCAGGAACCCGACTTTAATACTTTAGAAAAGGCAATGTTCCCATAAATTTTAACTTACGTCCTGGGCTTTTGGTGTTTCATAATCATAGAGACTTTCCTGTCAAAAAGTCGAATTTTATGGTCCTTTACTTTAGTTAAAACGAAATTGTCAATGTAGGCTTAATGACCCAATTTCGTTTTACTAAAGCGATTCTTTTTGAGCAGTTTTGTCGAAACATATTCCTAACTGCTAACTTAATTGCAGTGGAGAGTCCCTCATTAAGCTGCGTCCTGCCTCGGCAGCTGATTAAATTTTCATTGAAGCATAAAATAATTTCAAAAGTTTACCACTCGTGAATGTTTAATGGGTGCCTCCGGCGTCATTGTCTTTCCTATTAATATTTAAACGCCGTTTTTCGATACTTTCAGGCTTAAAATGACGTACGCCAATATTTATGAGGACACAGTTTATTCCGCTATTCATCGCAAATTACTTACCTACTCAATTTGTAATAACTTGGGTTTAAAAAGTGTGGTGTTTCTGGTATTTAGTAAAATTTATATTAAATAAATAAATGAAGATGCTTATGTTTAAGTCAAGAAAACAGACGTTGATTGCCCAATGAGTCCCATTCTGAAATTCAAGTTTAATCTCTGCTATAAAACAAATGTTTCGTCCGTTGGAATCGTGAATCATAAAGTGATTCGCATTTGAGTGGTAGCGGAAGGCGCTCGCCCTCGGCGTCCCTTCCGCCAACAGATTGGTCGTTACGGAAGGGTTCATTACGTAGGCTTAGAGCCGCTCAGGGGCTTTCACTCCCATCTCCCGTCAATATTCTCCTTGCGCAGCCCGTCCCGATGGATTCCATTTAATTCCTTTCTCATAAACAAACATTCTTTTCGAATCCAATTACAATCAAAAAGTTCTACAAAAATATTCATGAACAATCTGGAATCGAACGACTTTTATTGAATCCAGCGAAGTGAAATCACTTAGTATCAATAAAGTCAAGTTTTGAGGCCCATAAATCTAGACGCCTTTACGATTCGTCTCCGACGTGCGATTTATAGATCGTTGGACGTTTAATCATAATGCTCGGTTTTATTGTTTTAATGCCATTTCGATAACTTGCTCGGTATATATGGCTACCTATAGGTGAATTTTGGCACATAGGTATGCTATTTACATGCTTATTTGGTAAAGGAAAGAGCTTCTTTTCATAGAATCGTTAGTTTTTACTCCGAATGATATTTCTAGAGACTTACTATATGTTTGCCGCAATTCTTTACAAAAACAAAGATTTGCCTTGTGGTACCGTACCGAGCTTGAGTAGTGGGAATCAGATCTTCAATTCCTATTGTTGTTAGCTAACTGCAACATAATTTTATAATTGCATAGAGTTATGAACCGCTGCATCGGTCACGAGCGACGTCGCGTTCAATTTTAAATCTGTGGCTTACCATTTAGATACGGTTTGTTGACTTGTACGCTGTGCAATTTTATCGCTGTTAGAACTGATGTCACGACAGTTATATATATACTCGTATATGTATGTATGTAGTTGTTCGCAGCACGTGCTGTACTGTAAAGGATTTGTACTTGGCATTCACATGTTAGTTAACTAGATTTGTTGGTATGCGCGTTTACATTTCGCAGCTTACATATTGTGTTTTACAAGAGAATAATGTTCACGTTCTAGTATTTATTCATGAATGACGCTTCGTGGTTGTACTATAAAGCCGGGATTTTAAATCGTTCTAGGGTTATGGATTAACGATTATTAGACGCACACAAAATTTAACTTATCATCTGTCAAAATGTTAAAAGCAGTAAGTAATGAGCTGTCACATATTTTTATTAGAGTACGTCTAATATGGGTACCTTTTGTGCCGAAAAATGTTAAAAACCGCTCAACAAAAACAGTACGTGCTCAATTTTTCAAGTATGACAGAATTTCAATTGAGAATTCGCAGCAGCCGTTCCTTGCGTCTCATTTATTCCGTATTGTCGCTGAAATTCGCGTAATAGCCCATTCAGGGGTGCTTATTGTTGTGTTGTCGATACCCACTGAGGCTTGTGTGCTAGATTGCTATAGGGCGTTTGAAGGCATGCTGGAAACAGCGATATAACGGTTGTTCTCCTCTGATCGGTTTTCTGGTTGTTATTAGAAAAGTATATCTGTTTTGTATAGATTATATCTACCTAAACGTGATGAAAAAAAATATGGACAAAAATGCTTAAGCCTTTACTCGTATATATATAACAGACAGTTTCTATAGAAACTGTCTGTGATATTAAATGTGGCCAAAGAAATGTTTGCATAAAACAACGACGGGTTAAAAAAACATGGGAAAATAGAGTTTTCAATCAGCGTGACAACATTTCACAGTATCGCAATATTGGAGAGTGCTTCCCAAATATTTCACGTACTATTGCAGCAATCTACCTACATATCTATATATATCTATCTGCACGTTTAATATTAATAAAGTCGAGCGTGATGAATCACTCCCGTTTGCGCTCCAAAGGTTTGCCTCACTTTATTTGTCTGTAGAATAAATATGGGAACTTCATGAATTGCAAAGATAGCTCCAAGTATCTTATCAAAATCATTGTCCATAAACTATGATGAAATCGTAATATTCTGGAATAGTTACTAGCTAGAGGAAAAACAATTGAGCTATAACTGAAAATCTATGAAGTACAAACTGAAATGATAAATCGTGAAAAAATAGAGTCGAAGCTTAAGATCATTTATTTCTCAACTCTCGTTTTGGCCATTTTCCTTACATTTTCCGAACACTCATCGTCTCTTCGATTACATTACACGATGACGGACGAATGGTTTTCCTTGTTTATCTTTGCTAATAAATATATTGGCCAGTTGATTTATTGAATTTCCTCGGTAATACTTTACCAATTTTTTTCGAAGAAAATGCTTTAACATTTTCTTTGTAATTTCACACTTAAGTACTTGTAAGTATTGATAAAATATATAAGTGTGAATTTACAAAGAAAATGTTCAAACATTTTCTTCGAAAAAAATTGGTAAAGTATTACCGAGGAAATAACTCTGGGTCAGTAAATCCTTCGCACATAAAACGAAATTCGCAGAAAATCACTTGATCCTTCTCTATCATTGTTTTCCTTTTTTTGAAATAATGAAAGAGTTAAGTTTTACCATCAAAGACTTATTCTTCCATTTATTACAATCTGAAAATAAACAACTAAGTTGATTTGACTTTATAAATGAATGTATCTACCTTGTCTTACGTTAATCATTACCGTAGACCTGAATCCTGTCTCGGAGTTTTGTTAATCTGAATGCTGGTATGCTATTTTATCTGTCATACAATATTTTGAATGTTTGTGATCATAATGACCAAATAAAAAGAGGCTTAGCGTAACTTCTTTGTTTTGTCGTTTATCATGCATCACTCAATCCGTAGCCGGGAGGTATCTGGCAAGTCTCCGACCTTAAACCATGTCGGCGGTGGCCGGATCTCCCTAATCTGATTTACCAAAGCAGCTTTAAAAACCCGAACCCTAACTAGTTACGTTCGTACCTTCGTCAGCTGTCCACACTGGTTACCATTCTGTGTATTTCTGAGGAGAGAGGGAGGTTTCGAATTTAAAAATTCCTTCCTAAAATTTGGTCTCGACCGCGGCTTGCCACTTTCATTTGACGAGGATTTCTGTTTTTAGTAAGTACAGAATTATTTTGAGCTAAAATGAAAATAGGAATAAATAAACGCCGGCGAAGCGGATTATTTCTCTAATCGAATTGGGGTAGACGGAAATTTTTTACTAGACAACGAAAGGAAGCAATGCCATTTAAAATAAACTCTGCCAAATGTATGTTTGTGGAAATCAGAAATAGGTGTATATTTTCATTTATGTATACACATACATCTGTCAGTCAGTACATACATCAGTGCGTCTGTATTTTATTAGCAAAGAGGTTCTAATTCTTGACCATCTTCAGAGCTGTAAGCCGTTACATGGCTCAACACGACAATGAATGAATTTAATTTAATTTCGGGTCCCGAGAACTTTGTTCAGCAGTTGGGATTAGGTTAGAGTGGAACAAAACAACAGTCTCAAGTTGCAAGTTCCAACCTTAATGATATTGGGGTGGGCAAGGACGTTTGTTTGTATTAACGGTGGCTATTGTCGTTCAAAATAACTTGGACCGAGCTTCAAACTGCGACCGCAGCGTCGTCGATGGCGTTCAAAGCTTCATTATGTAAGTGGTACGAGTTTGACCAAACTTTTCATTACTGTTTAAAAGTAAGTTTAGTCCTTTTGCTCCGTTTTAGGTGGTTTTGGTAGGTAGTTGGATATCTAATAGAGGGATTGTTCTGAACAAAGTCCCATACTACTACATATCTGTTTTCCATCCTGGTGGGAAGGATATAAATTATAGCTTTCTTACGCCAACTAATATTTTGTTACAGGACATAGACAACCTAATGACTGAAGGCAACAAGTCTCGAACAGTGGCAGCTACAAACATGAACAGCGAGTCGTCACGGTCGCACGCAGTGTTCAGCGTAGTGCTGACGCAAACGCTGACCGACGCCGCGACAAGCGTGTCGGGCGAGAAAGTCGCGCGACTGTCGCTCGTCGACTTGGCTGGGTCGGAGCGAGCTGTCAAAACTGGTGCCGTCGGAGACAGGCTCAAGGAGGGGTCTAATATTAACAAGTAAGTTAATGTTTTTTATGTTTGATGAAAAGTTTGTCGTACCTGTTAGTAAGCGCAATATGTAGTGTTTGCTCACATTACTGATTTTATTACCTACTAATGGTAACTGGGTAAAATTTCATAATGGTCAGTGCATTGTGTAACTTGGCTTTGAGACTACTGCGGGAGCCTTTCTAAGACACAAGTAGATTAAACAGATGTTGTCATGATATCAGACTGATTTCCATACTTTTGACAAGGTTCACCTTATAGTAGTTTTAGTACTCAAATTTGAAAGTCTAATCAAAGAACCCACATCCGATGTTGCTATAAATACTAGACAGGAAAATCGTACGAATTCCCGTGAATTTACCGGAACGAGCCGTAAAAATAGGCGCCACTGCTTTTTGGACTGTGTAAAAGCTGCGGATAGTATAAACATAAACAAGTCGGTTTATGTGAGGGGCGCAAGGAAAGGTTTATTTTTAGGCGGTAGCTGTTTCTTGTAGCCTTGTTTTTTTTTTACCATTTTTACGCTTCGGAGACGCGTTGGAATAGGAAGATAAGTATATGGTTTGCAACGGTTTTTAGTCGTACAAATGCCATGCAAAATATAATTTGTTGCAATTTACTAATGAGAACGTTAACGAATCTCAAAGTCGATATGATGTTCAAAGTGTAATTTCAGTAAACAAGTTATGTATGTTTTATTTTTAATGTTTTAAGAAAACAATGGTCGTAGTTTGTCGCTATTTATTGACCTAAACTCTTAGGCATTTACAATACACGCACCTAAATAAACAAATAGTTTTTATTGATTAAGTGATTATTTTTCTAACTAATGATTGTCTATTCTACAGGTCACTAACAACACTTGGGCTGGTGATATCGAAGCTAGCGGACCAGTCCTCTGCTAAGCCAAATAAGGACAAATTCGTGCCGTACAGAGATTCAGTACTCACGTGGCTGCTCAAGGACAATCTTGGAGGGAACAGCAAAACTGTTATGGTTAGTATTGTTCAACTTTACTGATGTACTGTGACTGCGGACTCGCTCGCGTTCTTTCGGATCTAAAAGTAGCTTGTGTCACTCTCAAGACCCTAGACTATTACAAAAAAATAAACGCGGGGACCCGTCATTCCCTTAGCCCGTGAAAACGGATGCTTAGCATAATACATTAAATATAGGATTAAACAAACAAATATTTTCGCCTTCATATAAAAGATTTACATAGTATGAATACTTAATTATTGTAACAGTCTACGAAAAATAAAAGTGGAATTAATCAGGAGCATACATTTAAAAGCTATTTTTTTTTATTATTTATTTATTTTATACATTTAAAATGTTGTTTGTTGTCTCTCTCACTCTACATAAAAAATAAAAATAATTACATTGCACCGATCGCCTAGATGTCTCTACTTCAACTTCATTCATTTATTTTTATACGTTCATTCATGCATTTTTTCCTCGAATTCCCAAGTATTGATGTCAATAGAATAACAATAACATCCAACAATACTACAACCATGAGTCACAGTTCCACAATACCTATCGTTATAGGAAATGGCCTTTCTAAGTATGATTTATGTTCAACACTTATAATTCTACAAGCAGCGCGGATGTATTGCATCTTTCGATGACTCAGTTCGATTTAAAATAACTCTCCGTGGACGGCAGCACTGATGTTTGTCTTAGGTCTGGGTTTATGCTTTAGAGAGCTCGTCAACAACGTGGTGATAGTCTAATCTAATATAATTCAATTTTGAAAAAGGAAATTTCAAATGTATACTTTCCAAAGATAAGACCTCGGAAGGAGCTAGTCACCGTAACACAGACGCACTGGCGTCCAGTACGGTGTTTTAGAGATATATTGTATGTGTACATTTTATATGACAATAAGTAATTTTGAATTTGAATTTTGATAGTGATGCTGGAACACGCCAGTCTCAATACTCCGCCAAAAACCTAACGATGTCTTTCAGTAGTCTGGTTTTAGAGCAGTTCCATGGCTTACTTACATGCCTCAGAGCCAATCCCATATCAGTACAGGAATGCTTCATTGTTGACCACAGTCTCTCTAGGATCTCGCTTCTGGCAACGTGCTGACTGACTGCCGGTGATATCTGGACTGACTGACAAATTTAAGAGTCGTAGTGGTCTTCAAGAGCGTATATGTACCATCAAAAACTTTTGGTTTAGATTCGATCCGCGCGAAGAGTAATCTTAGTCCCGTAACATGGTTCGTACTCGCCGTGCATAAAGATTCCTTTATGGATGCACCACATATGGCCGAGATGCGATACATCCTGACGCGCTTCTGTTACTATGCTAATTATAACGTGACAGATCTTTGGCAGTGTTGTTTTTGAACTGACTCATGTGTTAGTTCTGTTTTGATCTCGATTATAAATTATATATGTGCAGGCAGGCATAGAATTATGTTTAGATAACAGATAAAGAATCAGTAAACTTATGACATGTTTCTTTTGAAAAATATTTAGTTAACTAAATTTTATATACCTAATGTTAGAAATAAAATTTTACTCTCACACAGAAATCTTATACAATCTACGTACCTAGTTTATCATCCTTATTGGTCGTCATTGCTGTTGGCATCCACCAGCTTTACAGTTTGTGAGAAGGGTTCAGTCAAAAAGTTCATAGTGTGCCAACGTTATTGATCAAACCCCATCATCCACTTCCAGGTAGCAACAATATCCCCGGCAGCTGACAACTACGAAGAGACACTGTCAACTCTGCGCTACGCCGACCGAGCCAAGCGCATCGTGAACCACGCCGTGGTCAACGAGGACCCCAACGCGAGGATCATCCGAGAGCTGCGCCAGGAGGTGGAGGCGCTCAAGGAGATGCTCAAACATGCTACGGTAAATATATATATATTTAAACTTGTGGGTGCTCGCGGCTTCGCTCGCAATATTCCGGGATAAAAAGTAGCCTATGACACTTCCGGGACCTCATACTACCTTCATACATACCAAAAATTATGAAGATCCGTTCAGCCGTTTTTGCGTGATGAGTGTTTAAATAAACAGAGAAACTTTGTTATTGTTAGGTATATGTATAGATAACAGTGCGAGATAGAGACAGACCAGATGATGATTGGTCTGTATGTCCTGCAGTAGGATATGGTACCAATACTATCGTCGGAAAAGAAATAATTCGTTCAATTAAACCTGCAATCATTTTACAAGCGTATCAATTGCGCTGTAAGATAAGAGTATGCACTATATGCGCCAGTCAACGAAAGTACTCTAAATTTAACTTGAACTTTTTAACTTAACGTAAAGCAAAACTTTGCACCTTCACCTGCCTAACTTTTGTTAGTAAGTCTGCTGTAATGAATTGTACTGCCTGCGTTATTACTTTAGTTCTAGCGAGAGACGAAACTAACGGAACTTAAGTTTATATTGCTACTTGAGAAACAGTATAAAGTAGAACCTTCTTGAGATTAGTTTCAATCTTACTGCCTTTTACCTAGAATCTCAGCTCATGTATGCCGAACGCCTTTAAAGTTCTAACTTCAGCATAACAATATCAAATTAATCAAAGACGCATAACTTAGGAATAATCTTCAAATTATTCCTTCAACCAATACGCTAAAGAATCTACGACAAATTCTAACTCACACGCATATTGCCACGACCCAATCATATTTCAGACATATCACGTGATATACATATGTATATGTACATAACTGACCTATCACGTTGATCTGTTTCAGAATTTCTCGCCATAATAAGGCGTCTATAGACATTTTGTTAGACTCCAAGTGTGTGCCAAAGTTCAGCTGTAGAACATTTTCATTTTCTCCGAGTTGAGTCACCTACTTTTGAAACTGCTCGCTCGTGACTGCAAAGAAGCTTTTAAGAATTTCATATCGCGGTGCACTTGCGTTTTCAATGCGATTTATTCACTGGGTGCCTTGGTTTTGCGGGATTTGAATAAGTTAGATGATTTAGGTGATTGCGATCTATTTAAATTTAAAACGTTATTCATATCATGTTTATGAAATGGTAGGGCATTGTGATTGTGATGCATATTTTTTTTCTTTCTATTTTGTTTATATTGTTCAGGTTTTTTATACAATTTTAACGTAAATAACGTGTGCTATTGCAATAACGATTGCCAATTTTATTCAAATTAAGTCCTTCGTAGTCTTGTCACGTTTCGTTACGACAATTGTAGTAACCTTGAAAGACAGCAATGTACAAAATGTAAACAGTTAAGAAACACATATAGAAATGAGCATAATATTTGCGACTAACTAATCGCAAATATGCTGTTATTTTAATAAAACCTAGTGCTATACCTAAGTATAGCACTAAAATAATATACTACATCTAGGCCTTCCGTAGGTTATATAAGACCTAAGTTAATACGTAGATCTCAGTTGTTTGATACAGTTGTCGTCAAACAATGTTAAAAAGCCTTTAACAGTTTTAACAACTCGATACGAGAGATGGCCACATTCTTAAAAACTAAATATTATAAAAAAGTAACTCGAATAAAATATTATTAAAAGAAAAATATTAATTAGTCACGTCTACTGTCATCCTGCCTCCAATATCATACATCTTACATGTCACGAGTTGGTTTCACAACCTCTCGCCTCGATTACTACGCGACCTGTGTTACTCACGTATGGTCTTACATATGCAGTGCAGTTCTAGAGAACGCAGCTGGTTCATTGCAAGGACCTTCTTAGTAAGCACAAGGTGAATATTGCATTGTGTTCTTAGATTAAAAATGTGGTCTGAGAGGTCTACCTGCTTAAAATAATGGTGTTTTCACACTAAATAGCCATTGGATTGGTGCCTGATGCAAAAAAGAGTTTTTCAATGTTTGGTTTCAGGCTTGTAATTATGAAGTCGTGGAACCAATTGACATGAAGTTTCTAAGCCTGTCGGCCCCAGAGCCAGATAGTTGTGACGTTACTTAACTTTAGCCAACGCAGCTACATATGTTTATAAAGCGTCAATAGTTACTTAAAATATTATTGATAAACAAACAAAAAAAAACAGTTTTATCTTGACATCACTTTACTTGAACGTAATGCCTCGTTTTAACGTATTTAAACTATTTCCCTGCTTTATTGTAACCCAATCCACTACACTATTACTCGTCTTAATGAATGTACTAAAAGTACTTGTTTGCTTTGTCTGCAGGGCTCCCCGGTGGGGGAGGACGTGCACGAGCAGCTGGCGCAGAGCGAGCACCTCATGAAGGAGATGTCGCGCACCTGGGAGGAGAAACTCGTCGAGACTGGTAACTAGCACTACTCCATGAACATGACTAATAATGGCTTATCAAGTTTGGTTAACAGAACGTTTTGTAACTCGTTTCTGAGCTGCTCCCTTAGACAAGAGGCGTATTTTAGTGAGCATACTGTTCACTAATGGAATAGAAAGAGCAATGTATGGGATTGACATTGCGACGCGCTCCGCGGGAGGAAATATTACGTCACTCCCATACATTGGTCTTTCTATTCCATAAGCAAGCATCAGTACGCTCACTAAAATACGCCTCTTGTCTAAGGGGGCTGTTCTCTTATTTTAATTTCTGTGAATTGGTACTCTTTTTATGTACATATAAACAGTTATCGTATCTTCTCAAAAACAGCAGAAACCCATGTAAAAAGCCATCGGTATGAAATTGTTAGATGATAGATTAGCGCTTGTACAACACAACACTAACAATTAATGATCAGAATCACAATGTTTTTGATAAAATACAAAAGGTAGGCAGCCATACTGTGACTTTATTTTATTTAACTTTACCTGTTATTAAAGTTGTAAGTATGCAATATATTTCTTGTCTATTGTGGTATCCGTATCTATTGTGGTGTGGTTTTTATTGTATTATAGTTTTTGTAGTTATGTCTTTTATATTAATTCGTCATATCTTATAATAAATAATATACTACCTTTGCCCAGGAGTGGGACAATATAGGTTAACAAAAAAAGAAATAGTAATAATTAATAAAACCTACTTTCTAGGTCGGATACAAAGCGAGCGTCAGCACGCGCTAGAGAAGATGGGCATCAGCGTCCAGGCGAGCGGGATTAAAGTGGAGAAGAACAAATACTATCTCGTCAACTTGAACGCGGACCCGTCGCTCAATGAACTGCTGGTTTACTATTTGAAGGTAACTTTCAACTTTAGTAAGAATAGCAGATTTGTTTTGTATGATTTCACAAAAATAGTTAACTGGATTTTTATAATCTGGTTACAAATCTCAGTCTAAAACACACATCAAGTGCTAAGAAATGCTGTCTTCCAAAGTTTCTTGGTAATGTCTAATTTGTTTTACACTATTTGAAATCCCTATTGGTATACATGTTTTACTTATACAAAATAGAGATTTAGATCTCAATATATTGCATACATTACTATATAATTATTTGTACCAACTACACACATAGATAAACAAATTACACAGAATAATTTCAAGAAAAACTTAAAGTCAGGCATAAGTTACGACAAAATATCTACTAATTTCGCCATTTATTTTCCCAGGAGCGTACCCTAGTAGGCGCGGACAGTTCTGCTGACATCCAGCTGTCCGGGCTGGGCATCCAGCCGCAGCACTGCTGGCTGCTGGTGGTGGACGGCAGCCTGCACATGGAGCCGGTGGGCTCCGCGCGCTGCTTCGTTAACGGCACGCCCGTCGTGTCCAGCGTGAGGCTCGGACACGCAGACCGTATCCTGTGGGGGAACCACCACTTCTTCAGGGTCAACTGCCCAAAGGTCTCCATGGGTAGGTTGTGTAAGTGATTGTGACGTCTTATTTGCGACTAACATTTGGTGATCAATTTAAAAGTAGTACTTAACCCTTTTCTTTCCGCTGGTGGCTTTCCTTTGATTAATGCCATTTGCGTTGATCATGTGCAGATCTCGTCTTTTCTAACATAACCTTTACTTACAAGTTTATAACATGAAAATCACTCATTTAATTGCTACTAGTTGTGACACTGATCATAAAATAGAAAGATTCAAGCTGTGTGCTTTGCAAAGTATTGACGAGCGGAAAATTACAGTATTGATTGGTATGATTCGAAACTTAAAAATATCGTCCAACAAACGTGGTCGAACAGATATTCATACGATTTATATCCTGTCATATTAAATTAGGTTTTTCAAATATTTGCCTAACCTAACCAACTCGCCCAGAACCTAAGGACTCGAAGATACGAACCAAGGCTAAAGAGGAAGGTCGTGATAGCCAGCGACTGACATTGGGCTCCACCAGACAATTGAATATAAGGCGATGCATTTAATGGAGAGCACACTTTACAACAAAAATTGCACAGACCAAAAAAGAAAAGAATAAAAAATATATATATTTGCCTAACACCTTCCTTGAATGTGCGTCTCCCAGCGGCCGCCTCCGAGCCGCAGACGCCCGCGCAGCCGATCGACTACAACTTCGCTCGCGACGAGATCATGTTGAACGAGCTCAGCAACGACCCCATACAGACCGCCATCTACCGCCTCGAGAAACAGCACGAGGAGGATAAACAAGGTAAAACATTTTACATAGTTCGGTTTATTTTTACCTACATAGTTCTGGACAGTTTTACAAGAGTTAAGTTTTTAGTTTTATCGTTTTGCTTATCAATTGAATTAAGCAGAGATTTCTTCATAAGTTTCTTTTCTATCTCAGTAGACAATTTGAAACAAATCAGCAAACTCCTTGTGGGATTATCTGCTCTGCTTGACGGATAATTTATTTATTTATTTTATTAGGCACACAACACAATACACAGAAGATACATGAGTGACAGCATATCATTTTAAAGGTATTGATCCATTCTGTGCATCAAACACATGCGTGCACAACATGATTATAAACCAATCCAATGTTCAGTAAGTTAAACTAAAGTGAAACTATTAAAATAATACATATAATACAAAAAATACAATAAATCTAAATATTATTAGGCATGGGACGATGCCCAGCATAAACAATGAGATGCGTTGTCAACTTCCCGCGAGTCTCGTCCTATCAGAGCCCAGGGTACCGTATCAACCAATCAGAGCACCTGTTACCAACTTCACCATTTGGTCACCAGAGAGGGTGGTGGATCACCTTCCGTCATAGCGTCGTTACTTCTCGAACTGAGCACACGTTCTTCGAATTAACGCTTTTTCAAGCATTCTCAATTAATTTTCAAAAAATATTAAATCTTAACGCTTGTTTTTGGATAAAAAATTTCAGTAAAGTAAATCGAAAGGATTTCTAAGAAATCTAAAGCAGAAAAATCTTCTGTGTATTTCATGTAAATTCAGTGCAGATTTGTGGTTTTTTTAAATGCAACGGTTTTTTCAAAAACCCAATGGACTATTAAAGTGTGTGATTCAGTGCTATTCTGAAATATTTAAATCTAACGGTTTTTCGTAAAAACCTTATGGACTATTTCGTGCGTGAAAAGTGCAATATTGAGTCATTTAAACCCAACGGTTTTTCAGAAAACCTATTGGACTGTTATAGTGTGTGAATTAGTGCTATTCTGAAATATTTAATTCTAACGGTTTTTCGTAAAAACCTTATGGACTATTTCGTGCGTGTTAAGTGCAATTTAAATACAACGGTTTATCAGAAAACGTAATGGACTGTTATGGTGTGTCAATTAGTGTTATCCTGAAATATTTAAATCAAACGGTTTTTCAGAAAACCTAATGGATTGTGATAGTGAGTGATTTAGTGCTTTTCTGAAATATTTAAATGAGCTGCGTCTGAGATTATATTTTAAGTTTATTTTAACAGAAGCAAGCAAGATAGGGCAATCTACAGTGGAGTGTATAATCCTATGTAGATATAATAGCTCAGCGACCTGTCTCCGGACGGACAGCGGACTCAGTTTGAAGTGTGTGACGCGGTCCTCGTACTCCGGGTACCTGCGCTGCAGGCCGTGGCGGCGGCACAGCGCGGTCAGGCAGCGCCGCTGGATACGCTCCACGTTACTTGTGTGAGTTTTATAGTAGGGTGACCATACTACGGCTCCATATTCTGCGATGGGCCTAATCAAACTTTTGTACAGATAAAGTAGACTGCTTGGATTTTTAAACGGTTTAGTGATCCTGAGAGTGAACCCTAGGAGTTGATGACATTTTTTAACAATATTGTCGTATTGTTGTCGGAATGAAATTTGCGAGTCAAATAAAACTCCTAGATCTCTGGCCTCCGTTTTACGAGCAAGGCTAGCTCCGTTTATGGAGTAACTGTAATTATGCTTGAGTTGTCTAGTCGCAAAGGAAAGGACAAAACATTTATTTATATTTAGGCTCATTCTATTCTCATGACACCAATCATTTACAGCCTCAATGTCTGTCTGCAGTATGCTACAATCGTTTATATTTCTTATATATATATCTTTAAATCGTCGGCGTAAAAAAGACAGTCACTTTGAATCCGTTTTTCAAGGTCATTGATAAACAAAACAAAAATTAAAGGGCCTAAATGTGAACCTTGAGGAATCCCGGACGTAACTTGGGCGGGTGTGGAGTAATAACCTTTTATGGCTGCCATTTGACTGCGATTAGTAACATAAGACTCCACCCACCGCAATAGATCACCATGGATACCGTAGTGCGCGGATAATTTCTGAACTAAAATTCTGTGAGGTACTTTATCGAATGCTTTTGAAAAATCAGTATAAATAACATCTACTTGATGACGGCAATTGAAAGCATTACATATGTATTGTTTGTAAACAAGCAAGTTACTAACCGTAGATCGACCGGCAACGAAACCGTGCTGATTAGGAGAGATAAGCTGCTTTACATGGTTGTAAAAGTGTGGATACACCAACGATTCAAACAACTTGGCCAGACATGATAGTATGCTGATTGGGCGATAATTCTCACACTCAGATTTGTCACCTGACTTATGTATAGGGAAAATGAATGCACACTTCCATCTATCAGGAAACACGCCAGAACTGAGCGATTTTTTATAAATTAAATATAAGGGATTACATATTTCTGTTACACAATTTTTAACAAAGGATCCCATCGGGGCCAACCCCCTTGTTTTGGTCAAGTTTTTTAATAGCTTTTACTATGTCAAGTTTTGAAATATTAATTTTAGATAAAGTAGAATGATTCAAATCCGATAAATTATTGTTGTTCAAATTAGGTTCATTGTCGTAAACAGAGTTAAAATAAGTAGAGAATAGTTCGCAAACTTGTTGTATGTTGCTAGCAGTATTCCCGTTATAGCTTAGGGTTTGGGGTATCGATGAGCTGCACTTTTTACTATTTACGTAATTCCAAAACAATTTCAAATTATCCTTAAGACTATTCTCAACGTTTTCTGTGTATGATCTGTAACATTCATTGAAAAGTTTTTTACATCTAGTACGTAAGAGGTCAAAAGTATCATAATCCCTAGGATTACAGTATTTTTTATAGATTTTATGATATTTGAGTTTCTCCTCTAGGCACTTAATAAGCGGGAAACTGAACCACATAGGAAAAGAAGACGGCTTTTGTTTAATGGTCGGTGTGTGCAATAATTCATTTATATTATGCATATTGAAGTTAACATTGGAACAGTTCCTTCTAGGCAATCATGCTGGGTTATAATGACTAGCGTTTGAAAATAAATGAGTTGTAACACTTGTGGCTTGTTATCTAATGAGCTTTATTATTATTATTTACAGTGGCGTTGGAGAAGCAGAGACAAGAATATGAGAGGCAGTTCCAGCAACTCAGAAATATACTGTCTCCTTCCACACCATATCCACCCTATTCATACGATCCTATGAAACTAGGTAAGTCTATGTTAAATATTATTCCACAAAAAAATTTTTGAAGTAGACAATGCAGGTTAAATAATCTTTCAAATGAGATACAAACTACTTTCTATATGAAAAAAAAAGGTACACTAAATTGCAATATATCTATACTATCTATACTAATATTATAAAGCTGAAGAGTTTGTTTGTTTGTTTGAACGCGCTAATCTCAGGAACTACTGGTGCGAATTGAAAAATTCTTTTTGTGTTGGATAGACCATTTATCGAGGAAGGCTTTAGGCTATATAACATTACGCTGCAACTAACAGGAGCGAAGAAACAATGGAAAATGTGAAAAAAACGGGGAAAATTATTCATCCTTGCGGGCTTCCGCTGCGTGCGCCGAAAACGGTTCAAGATATAAAAAAAATCTGTATGAAAGAATTACTTTTCTTGAAATGATCTAACAAAATGTCCGCAACAGTATGTCAGTATCTTTTAAGGTTAACTCACTAGAACCGTTTTTATGGTAATAACTATTCCACGCGGACGAAGTCGCGCGCACCAGCTAGTTATAAATACACTGTATGGAAATATCTGGTTTAGTCGTAATATTCCAACCCCTTTTTGCAAATAAATAAACTATGTGCTAGCAATCATCGATACACATATATTGTTGGTTTCGCTTGCTTCATTAGAACGTTTATGTTTGCAGGTAAGATGACGGCGTGCACGCCCACTACGGCGGCGCGCGTGGAGCGCTGGGCGGCGGAGCGGGACGACACCTTCAAGCGCTCGCTGGGCCGCCTCAAGGCGGACATCCTGCGCGCCAACGCGCTCGTGCAGGAGGCCAACTTCCTCGCCGAGGAGATGAGGAGGAACACCCGGTTCAGCGTCACGCTGCAGATACCGCCACAGAACCTCAGCCCTAACAGAAAGGTGGGCCTCGTATTGGTTAACTAAATGTTAATGAACACTGATTTGCGATAGTGTTAACAGATAACTGACAGATGTATAGGCTTAGAAGTAACGGTAACTTCTTGTAAGCTTAGTAGTAGTAGTTAAATTCTTCTTTCTGTTTACTTTCCCAAATATACACCGAACCTAGATCGAGACAGACATTCAAATTTAGTGTTCGACATAAAATTGTATGTGAGTAATGAGCCGCCGATGATGATGATAATGTATTATCATGTATCCTGATTTCTTTGTATTCCAGCGCGGCGCGTTCGTGTCTGAGCCAGCTATAATGGTGCGGCGGCCGGGGCGCGGCGGACAGGTGTGGTCCATGGAGAAGCTGGACAACAAGCTGGTGGACATGCGGGACATGTACGACGAGTGGCGCCGCCGCCAGCAGCGGGGGGAGGAGCAACTAGAGCAGGTACACTAGCTATATAAACAATGGGGTTGGAAAAGAACGTTAGATAATATTTCTGAGAAAAAAATTATACAAAAGCAAGACTTTACAATAAAAACTAAAGGCTTCCTTCATGTGTCAACGGGTACGGCGTGCAGCGTCTACACAAAAAACCCACACACTCAGTGTTCTAAAATTTTCATAAATGTGGATAAGTCTGCAATAAATTTTCGCACAAAAAGTTATTCATTAGTGTACTTATATATCTACAATAAACTCGATAACAAAATTTTAGATTATGAAACTAACTCAAATATATCTACTTTACAGGACACCGGCCCAAAAAGCCTGGACCCGTTCTACGAGTCGCAGGAGAACCACAACCTGATCGGTGTGGCCAACATATACCTGGAGGCGCTGTTCCATGACGTCACGCTCGACTACCACACGCCCATCATCAGCCAGCAGGGGGAGGTGGCTGGCAGGCTGCAGGTAAACAGATACAACTGACTCATTCTACGAGTCGCTAAGTACAAGTTATAAAGACACTCGACCCGCACTACAAGTCGCCCTAATATAAGTAATAAGTGACTAGATTTTTGCTGCGTCTTATTGAGTAGGTACAGATTACAATAGGGCAATTGACCCTTTTTACGACTCGCTGGTTTTACAGGTAAAAAAAGTACAATTGACCCGTTATACGAGTCGTTGCTTTCATTTGATAAAAGGGCAATTGAATCATTCTATATATTGATGATTACATGCAACTAACATAATCGACTCGTTCTATTAGTCGTTCAGTACTAGACAAATGACAAACGCCATGTTTTACTACGAGTACTCTATATGTGTGTTTTTTTTTTTAAATATATTATGTACAATATGAAATTCCCTATTTCTATTTCCTCTTTAGGTGGAGATAAGCCGCGTGTCGGGCCAGTTCCCGCAGGACCGCATCTGCGAGGCCGCGTCCGACAGCTCGGGGGACATGCGGGACGACGATGACAGCTCGGAGAATGCCACGCAACAGGTATGTGTAGGAATAGACTACAACGAATGTATAGCTAGCATTTTTCAAACAAATGTTTTGTGAAATCGTTGAAACAAAAATTGTCGTGAAGATAGAGGTGGATGAAAGCGGCTGAACGATAAAAGTTTTCACATTTTTCTGTGCTACGGCACTCTTATATGAAATAAAAAGCGATCTGTTAAATATGTATGGATGTAATTTTCTTAGTATTATACTTGATTTGAGTATGAAATCATCGGAGGAGCTTGGAAACTTATACACACATAAGTACTATCTATTGTCCACGTAACTTCTCGAAAACGTTTACAATGATTTGAGTATGAAATTATCAGAGCTTGGAAACTTATACATACATAAGTACTATCTATTGTCTCGAAAACTTTTTACAAAACTAACTATGATTTACAACGTGGTTTATCCCCCAGGTGACGATCCGCGTGGTGATCAAGCAGGCGAGTGGCCTGCCCCCGTCACTCTCCCACTTCGTGTTCTGCCAGTACTCGGTGTGGGGCGGCGGCGAGCCCGTCGTGGTGCCGCCCCACGTGTCCGCGGACACGCCCCCGCCCCCGCCCGCCTCGCCCAGACACCAGCCCGCCGTCGCGTTCAGATTCGATCACGAGAAGGACTTTACGGTGCCACTTACTGAGGAGTTTATCGAGCATTGTGCAGGTATGTTGTCGTGTTGTTTTTATACACATTTGACTACTACTTGCTTGATGTTAAGCAACATTGTGACTATGTAACCTGATGTATGACTATAGTAAGCTCAATCATACTTACTCTATAAAATTCACTTCACGTCGCTGCCGTTGCGCATCTCAACAATACTGGAAATCATATAGTTACTTCTTGAATATATTCATGGCCACATCGTAGTCGTTTTGTATCTGAAACCATTGCAAACAAAAATATATTATGTGAATCGTTTTCGAAGCCTTGCATCACTGATCCAGGCAACTTTTAGTAGGAGACTGTATCTGACTGTCCCGAAATCCGCATAAGCCAGAAAATTACCAGAGACTTTCTCATGAGAAAGATATAAATATTCTCGTTTATTTGTCCCAGAGGGCGCCCTATCCATCGAGGTGTGGGGGCACCGCTCGGCCGGGTTCAGCCGCGCGCGCGGCTGGGAGGTGGAGCAGGCGCAGGCGGCCAAGGCGCGCTCGCTGCAGGACCGCTGGGCCGAGCTCACGCGCAAGATACAGCTGGCGGTCGAGATACACGAGCTCAACGACCAGGGGGAATATGTGCCCGTAGAGGTAATATAGTTTTTTAAATGAAATAGCTTAATCCACAGTCGCTTGATTGTCAAGTCGAATAAGAATTTCTTGGTAGAAATAAGTCTGTTTGAGATTAGTTATGTTGTATGAGAAGAGTATGTATCGCCATATGTGGTTGTCGAATGTTATGAAACCGGCCGATGGGCTTCGTTACATTTTGACACTACAGTTTAACAACTGCAGTACAATGTTGAACAGATATATATCGGCGCGAGAAGACAATTAATCAATAACATTTAATAATAAGTCTTCATTATTTACTGAATTATTATAATAATTAGTTTACATTAACTAAATAAGCTAAGTTGATGACTTGAATTGTTTTGTAATACTTAAATTCTCAATTCTCTATTTTGATTCGCATGTTAAAAACTGTAACCGGTTAGCAATGACCGCGAACGCACATGAGCGGTAAAACTATAAATATAGCTCTCCATAAATATAGCTCTCTATAAATAAAGCCGCGCTGTCGCCGGCTCGTCATTCGTGCGCGAACCGTCATACAGTGTGGATCTCTCTTGGTCGTTTGAAATATAACGAAAATTGTCAAGTTACTTTGAAGTTTTATTGTAGTGACTTGAGTTGAGTGATATTGTGGCGAGTGCGTCAGCAGTGCTGACGTCACGGCTTTTTTAAAAACGATATGGAGGTCCCTTCTCCGTCATATACTATAATCCTTTTTTTTCTTTTGTGCTATGATAGCCTATTCGAGAACTGACCACGGCGGCGGCTGTTCAACTTTGGTAACCGCGAACAGACCACGAACATCATAACTCATAACTCATAACTCATTTATTGGTAAAACATTAAAATAAAGTTTACACGTCAATTATTCACGATATACCTATACAAAATACGATTAGAGTACTTATTTCATTCATATAAAAAATAATAACTTAAATAAAACTTCATACTTAATAATATTAAATTACAGTTCATAAAATTCTTTATAGCTGTAAAACGATTGCTCGATCAACCAGCGCTTGAGGCGAGACTTAAAGCTGCCTAGTGACGGAGCCGTGGTGACCTGCTCGGGAAGCTTGTTGTAAACACTCGGTCCCATCACGTGCGTGGACTTACTACTCCGCGCCAGGCTGCGGGACTCCTCCGCGAGCTTGCCCCTCCTGCTCGTGTTGTACGAGTGGTTGCCGCCCACAACTCGGTACGAGGCCAGGTTTAATTGAACGTATACTGCGACCTGGTATATCGCCAGCGATGGTAACGTCAAAATCCCTAGCTTCACAAAGTGTGGACGAGCAGACTCATCCTGTGATATTTTTGCTATAGATCGAACGGCTCTTTTTTGCAGTCTAAACACTCGCTCCCACTCCGCAGCCCTGCCGTATAGTTCCGCGCCGTACTGCAGCACGGAGTGCACGGTGGCAAAGTAGCACGTCCTCACTGCTTCGGCGGACACTACTTTGGCGACTCTGCTAAGAGCAAAGCAAGCACTACTCAACTTACCACACACCTTGTCTATATGGTTTTCCCAGGTTAGGGTTCGGTCTATTTCAAACCCGAGGAAGGTTGTAGCGACCACTTGGTCCAATCTTCTTCCCTCAACCGTCACAGATAAAGGCCTGGTGCTGTGTCCTGCTAAGTTAAAATGAACAAAGTGTGTTTTTGATAGGTTGAGTGCAAGACCGTTCATTCTGAACCATACCGCCAGTTGAGAGGTGGTGGTGTTCAGTCTTTCTTCTAGAAGATCGGAACTAGGTGCTGACACGATTCCGGCGACATCATCAGCGTATAAGAAGATGTCTGCAGCTTCCACAGACTCTGGTAGATCATTCAAGAGTAAGGAGAATAAAATGTTGGAGACGGAAGATCCCTGGGCTACTCCCATCACGGACTCCAGAGGATCGGATCTTTCCGTTCCGCCACACGCAACAACAGTTTGCGTTCTGTTCTGCATGAGATCTGTCAACAGCGCAAGAGGCGCGCCTCTCACACCGTAATGCTGCAATTTTGCAGCAAGTACCATGTGATCAGCTACGTCGAACGCTTTTGAGAGATCACAGCAGATAATCGCCACCTGCTGCTTCTTCTCCCGAGCTTGCAGCACTCTCCTGATCACCTCCCGGGTCAAGGATGTGGTCGAGCGCCCCTCGCGATACGCGTGTTGGCGCTCGGATAACGCATCTGTTGACACCAGGAACTCAGTGAGGCGCTTGCTGAGCCCGTTCTCTAACACCTTCGCCACCGCAGGTATTATCGAAACAGGCCGATAGCTGTCAATACTGTCACGTTTACCCTTGCCCTTATACAGTGGTGACACTTTGCTTATTTTAAATGCTGTGGGGTATAAACCTTCCCTAATGCACCTATTAAAACACTCGCAAAGGACAGGGGCTAGCGTGAGTACAGCGCTTCTGACAAGGTACATTGATATACCGTATATATCTTTTGATGTTTTCGGCGGAATATGTGTGGTGATGATGCGCAACACTTCGTCAGGAGTAAACAGCCGCAAGCGCAGCGAACGGTCAGCGGGCGGGCGCGCCGCACACAGTGTCTCGCTAACGCGAGTGACGTCAGCGCGCGGCGCGCCGCACGCCGCCGCAGCGTTCAGGAATCGGGCATTGACGGCGTCCACAGCATCCTTCCTCGTGAGAAACGGGACACCGTTGGAGTCCTTCACGACATCCGTAATGTCAAGGAATGGAGCGTTAGCTTTTCCACGTTCTTTATTTACAATAGTCCATATTGTTTTTGTCGCGTTACTACTGTATTTAACAGAATTTGTGTAGTAATTAATTTTACTATATCTAATTAATTCATTAAAATGTTCTCTCATGTCATTAATTAACAGCTTTAAATTGTCTACCGAAGGATGTGATTTAGATAATTTAATCATGTCAAGTAATAATGTATTGTAATTTGTGACATCGGGAGTTACCCACGATGAGTCAATTTTTCTATTATTATTAATTTTCCTTAAGGGAAAACAGCTATTAAAATTGTTCTGAACAATATTTACAGTCGCCTGAACTATTTCAGGTGCAGACCTATCTATAGCTAGTGTCTCATTCCAGTCAACACTATCTAGTGCCCTGACAAAGTTCGCCTGATTGGCTTGAGAGTAACTTCTCCCTACAGTAGGCCCCGACCTCTGCCCCCGCGCCGGCAGCTCGCAGCGCACGGCGCAGTGGTCGCTGACGTCACCGTCAACAATACTGACACGCAGCGAGCCCGCCGGCAGGTTGGTGTACAGGTGGTCTAGGCTGGTGGCTGTAGTGGAGGTGACGCGCGTAGGTACACGGACCTCGTTAGTCATGTGGTGGTCTACCAGCAGCTTCCCGAGCCGACGCACATAGCAGTCAGAGTTTCCCTCAGTATTAATGTTCATATCACCGCCAATGATACAATCTAAGCTTAGATCGCTAATCTTATCGAGCAATCGTTCCAAGCAGTCAAGAAATATTCCGTGACCTACGAGGTTCGTCCTGTATATACACACAATTGTAATATTGTGTTCTATTATATCTATAGCGGATATTTCGCAGTATTGTTCACTCGCCAAACTGATGAGTTCCAAATTCTCAATACATTTAATATTACCTCGTGTGTATATACAAGACCCACCATGCTGTATAGTCTTTCTACAATAGCTCGATGCGAGCTTAAATCCGTCTATATGTACACATTTGAGCTTATCAATTGTAAGCCAGTGCTCTGACATAGCTATGACGTTACATTTCAATACGTTATTGACGAGCACTTCTAATTTACGTGTCCGGCCGTCGGCAGAAATACATCTAACATTTTGGTAACAAATTACTATCGACTTCTGCGTACGAGCTGAGGATTTTGCTGGCACACTGTTATTTTTCCCGGGCGGAGCTGAAAACATTCGCGATTTAACTTCATCTGTAGCTTGTTGTGTACACGTTCGGTCACTAGCGTTGCGTGGAGACAATGGCGGCGCTCGGCCGCGCTCGTGCATTGTCCGAATTGTCCCGATCGACGCGGGGCCTACCACGAAACCATTCCGAAACCATCACTCGTGGCGGCCACGCTGCAGGAGTGTTAATATGTTCATATGCACTTTCCGGACATCCAATTAGAAATGCCGCATGTCTAGTGGATTTAATGTCACGCTTTTCAATCACACATTCATTCGAAATAGCGGAATTCATCTGTTTTTTCAGATAATTTCTAATGATTTCCACTGTGGTTTCCGGCTTGAATGACCAGACAGTCAACCATTTAAGGCGTTCGACGGTTTGTAACTCGTCGTCCTCCTTTCCAGCACCCGAAAACATTTTAGATTTGTAATGCCTTTTCTTTTTGGTCACTACTTGCCATCCTTCCTTCTTTGAATATTCGTCATCCATATTTCTCTTCTGTTCCGGGCATCCTACAGAAGCTACGTCGGTTTTGTCCAGTAGTTTTTTTGCAGTCAATGCCAAGTCTGTAGTAACCCCCTTCGCCGCGAAGTTTTTACTAGTGGCCGCTTGAAGTAGGGTAGGCTCGAGAGATTTGGCGGGCTCACCTATTGATGAACGAAGTAGGCCGGCCGCCGGCTTCTGAGCCGTCTCCTTATCTTTCTTCTGCGCGTTCTTAGTATTTATACTCGTAAGTGCCTTTATTTTGGCCTGTCTTACGGGACGCTGACTTTGTGTCGAAGTAGGCGTTGGTTGCAATGATGTGGCAGTGTTCTCGAGTGTAGTGTGTGTAGAGAACGGAGACTTACCTTCAGAAGGTTGGGTCTCCTGTCCTTTGAGTGCAACATTACTCGTAAGTACGGCTTCAATTGCAGCTACTCTCACTACTAGCTCATTCAGCACTTTCAAGACATCACTCAGTGTCGGATTGATGGGCTTTTGAGCCATTTTTTCAAATTTAATCACGTTTATTACGGGAGCTTATATGTTGCCTGCCGAATGAACGAACGAACTCACACTAAGCCACAGCCGCTCGAATCTCTGGTGGTTTTGAATGCTGTTCACATTATTGTTCTATCTATCCAGGTCGTACAAAGGGCCGACATGGTGACGGGCGGCGTGTACCAGCTGCGCCAGGGCCAGCAGCGCCGCATGGCCGTGCGCGTCAAGCCGGCGCACAACTCCGGCACGCTGCCCATCATCTGCCAGCACATCGTCAGCGTGGAAGTGGGCTCCGTCACTGTCAGGTACATATACATGGTGACGGGCGGCGTGTACCAGCTGCGCCAGGGCCAGCAGCGCTGCGTGGCCGTGCGCGTCAAGCCGGCGCACAACTCCGGCACGCTGCCCATCATCTGCCAGCACATCGTCAGCGTGGAAGTGGGCTCCGTCACTGTCAGGTACATATCCATGGTGACGGGCGGCGTGTACCAGCTGCGCCAGGGCCAGCAGCGCTGCGTGGCCGTGCGCGTCAAGCCGGCGCACAACTCCGGCACGCTGCGCATCATCTACCAGCATATCGTCAGCGTGGAAGTGGGCTCCGTCACTGTCAGGTACATATACAACAAAACTTTCAGAAGACTCGATAACCTCCTTGTCTTGGAAGTCGGCTAAAAATGAAAAGAAAGAGTGATTGGTTACTTCTGGGAAAACGAAACATCTTCAATATCACCGTCGCTTTCCATCAGGCGAAGGTACTGTGACGCGCAACCCCATATAATGTAAAAACAAGTTATTGAAGATACAGGGACATAGCCGAAACTATCAGAGTATGATCAGTATCCGACTTGAAATGATTCTTGTGATGAATGTTGTTATGACATTAACATGATGCTAACCCATAGTTTTAACATAGTTAAAGCGAGAGTGAATCGGTTCTTATCGGGTAAGCACGCTCCATCTTAGACCATAGCCTTTGCTTACCACTAGGCAAACTATGGCCAAGTGCAAACCCGTATTAGTTAAAAAAATTGTTAACATCTTCTGACTCCGTTTCTAAAAGTCTTATGTATTTGTTTGTAGATCGCGTCTGCAGCAACCTCTGGACTCGTACCAAGACGAGGACTTAGCTATACTGCGGGAGCGGTGGAGCGACGCGCTGGCGCGGCGCAGGCAACATCTGCACGCACAGTTACAGGTATGTTAGTAAGGAGACCCTAGCGAATAATAATAGAAAGAAAATAACACATGACGTTGAGTCCTGACTAATTGATTACATGACGGTGTAATTGAGCACAAAAATTGATGCCTGCCTTTAATAAACCTTCGAAACGTTGATGGTATAATGTAGTCGTTTAGAAGTTTTCGAAGCTTCAAGTCATGGAAAACATTATGCAATATTGTCGTCTAATAATAGCGTGGAGCTCAGGGTTTATATCGAACGTACGCCAACATATAGAAAGTAAGCTATATTTTAGAATATTCAAGAACTTATGTACTATTACTTTTTTTTGTTAAATTAATAGATGTATTTGTTTCTATTTTTTTATTTATTTATTTATTAATAGTCTTTAAAACAGGCACTAAGCTAAAACACACATAATAAGCTTAATGAATAGAAGAAAATAACTAGCACTTAAAGCCCTCTTGATGCAGACCTAACTAACAATTTTAAGATAATTACTTACAAAATAAAAACACATATTACATGCTAACTTAAACAATTAAGAAAATAAAAATTACATTAATAAGGAGTACACAATACATATTATTATAACTAAATAACTAAGCTTTAAAAAAAAAACATAATAAGATACCTAACCAAAACATACAACAAAGAAAAAATAACAATGATTCTATAATAATAATCCCATTGACACTAGACGACTAAGTACATACTTATACAAATAAAATAATAAATTTATAGCAAAACTACTTTATAATTTTTGTTATTGACTTTTTGAAGGAAAATAATGACAATTTTAAAAATATATCGATATCGTCTTTAATTGTATTATATGAATTACACATTCTGTAAAACGGTGAATGCCTTAATAGATTTGTCCTGAATTTGGGCAGAACAAATGTATCGCGGTTTATTAAAACGCTTCCGGTTCTCGGAACTCGAAGTGACAGCTTATTCAATATTTCGGGAGAATCTGTGTAACCATTGATACACTTGAAGACTATTTGTTATAAATAAAATATGGTCGTTGACTGTTGTTCGTTTGCTTTACAGAAATTGGTGAACATGTCTCCATCGATGAAGAACGAGCGCGACATCGAGCGGGAGCAGTCCCTGGTGGAGCAATGGGTGTCCCTCACCGAGGAGAGGAACGCGGTGCTGGTGCCGAGCCCCGGCAGCCCCATCCCGGGCGCGCCCGCCGCCTGGAGCCCGCCGCCCGGCATGGAGCAGCACATACCCGTGCTGTTCCTGGACCTCAACCGTGAGTGGGGCTCTGTCTGGTATCTATAGTGCTGCCACTGCTGCCTCTGTCTCTAGTGCCACTAATACAATGGGTGTATCTCGATAAATGCAGTTCTCTTGGTGTATCTCTTATCATATTTTTTTAACTTTTACTAAGTACCTTTATTGCAAAAAAAAACTGGGACATCGCACACAGCGCCATCTAGCCCCACACTAAGCAAACGCTTGTGTCGTGGGTATATGAAGGCTCACGGTGGTTGTAACTTTTAATTATCTTAATTGCAAAAAAAATAAAAATAAACACATATTCCGGGACATGTCACACAGCGCAACCTAGCCCCACACAAAGCAAACGCTTGTGTCGATGGCTCACCGTGGATGTGTAAAAAGTGAACAGACCTTTATTTTATGTTTATTTTTTAACTTGACTATGACACCCCTGTACAGTGTTTTAATATACTTAAGTAGTTTAAATTAAAAGTACAAGCTAATAAATGACTTTATGTATTATTCAAACCTTACTTGTAAATTCTCTGTTAAATAAATGCGTGTCTCAGTCAAATTAAGCGAATAAACCTCACATTGTTTCCTCTTTTAAATAAATGTATGAATGGCTAAGTAAATCCCCTCCCGTCCGAAGCGAATAAACCTCACTTTGTTTCCTCTGTATGAATGGCTAAGTTAAACCATGACATTCCAGCGGACGACCTGAGCACGCACCCGAGCGGCGAGGAGGTGACGGTGGCGGGGCTGAACTCCATCCTGCCGAAGGAGCACGGCAACAAGTTCTACGAGCTGCAGCTGCTGCACCACCACGACAAGGACGTGGCGGCCGTGGCTTCCTGGGACTCCTCCATACACGACTCGCACTACCTCAACCGGATCACGGAAGGTAGGTTGTCGCCAGCCTAATAAACTACTACAACAACATTCAAGCAACAGAACGTAACAAATGATGATATATAGGGGTTAAATCAAATTTAAAATTCATTTATTCATAATTTTTGTACATTAGGTATTCTTAGATACTATCCCTACAAATGAGGGTACACCCATGCCATGTCGGTTTGTACCTTCCTGTGTCTTCATTTTAGTACAGTAAGAAATATATGTATATTAGTGAATGATAAGGAAAATAAATGATTGAATATTAAAACATTTTGAAAAGGCTACTATAGCAATTAAAATATGGTCTCAATTATAATATAATAATGATAAGGTCTTTATGATTATTTCTATAGAACATAATTGAATTTATTAAATCAGAACATCACGGTCCTAGGTAGTGACGAAAATGACTAAATAAGACGCCACTGGCACCACTACTATGCAATTCTGATGACAAGACCACTGATGTTATAAAACACTTTACATTTTAATACCTCGTATCCTCGCAAATCTATTTTTTCTAAAGTTACTACAATACAAGTGAAAATACTTATATGATGATGATAACAAAATGGCTTCGTTCTTTTCAAGATATTGAAGCAGGCGTTACTTTGCGGAAATCCATTGAAAATGAAACTCTGGAGAAATATATAGTGTTTTTCCGCTGCGACAAAACACTATATATTTCTCCATTCCATTTTTTGGAAAATCATTATATATTTCTTCGGAGTTTCATTTAACTTATTATATGTAAAGATTTTTTTTTCATAAAATGTATGATTGTGTTGCAGCCAACGAGCGCGTGTACCTGATACTGAAGACGACCGTGCGCCTCTCGCACCCCGCACCCATGGATCTCATACTTAGGAAACGATTAGGATTAAACATTTACAAACGACAGAGCTTCACTGATAGGATACGAAAGAAAATTGTCAGGTCAGTGCTGTTTTTTTTCCTGATTTACCTACTGTCAATATGTCATGGTCCTTTGTTAACAAGATGTTACTGATTTAATTATCTATCAAGACAGCCCAGACTTCGATAGTTTAAGGAGGCTGGAAACAACGAAATGCGGTCATTTCGTTGATTTTGTCACTTTTGTCAGTTTTTCCCATTCATCGCTATTGTTCTTTTCAAGCCCGGGACTCTCCGCCTCCACCTGAAATCAGAATCCCGTTCTAATATGATTTGCTTCTAACATTCCAGGAGTGACCAGCTCACCCACACGGCGGTGACGTACGAGGTGGTGTCCAACATCCCGAAGGCGAGCGAGGAGCTGGAGGAGCGCGAGAGTCTTGCGCAGATCGCCGCCACCGGGGAGGAGGCCAGCGCAGCCGACGGGGAGACTTACATAGGTACGCACGCATACACACACACACTCACACACACACACACTCACACAGACTCTCTCTCTCACACACACACACACACACACTCACACACTCTCTTTCTCTCTCACACACACACACACACACAGTGAGAGAGAGAGACACGTGCGCGAGCGCGCGCGCACGACGGTGACGTACGAAGTGGAGTCCCGAAGACCAGGCAGTTATGCTTGTCAGTATTCGGGAATGCAATGTAGTACAGTTGTCGAATCATCGCAGAGATCCTCGGCTCGGCTCGGGTTGAAATCTATGCTGCCTTGTCTACGTGTTATCATTAAAATGTGAGGACACTTAAAAAAACATATAAAACAGATCAGTTTGTGATTTGTGCCATCTATTTTGATTTCCATTTTCAAAAACCATACCCATGTATTAAACCCCACCGTGCCACTTGCAGAGAAGTACACGCGCGGCGTGAGCGCAGTGGAGAGCATCCTGTCGCTGGACCGCCTGCGCCAGAGCGTGGCGGTGAAGGAGCTGGAGCAGGCGCGCGGCCAGCCCGTCACCATGCGCAAGACTGCCTCCGTGCCCAACTTCTCGCAGGTAACTTGTATATGCAGAACTTTATGTTGAGTGAGTTCCAGTTACAATTAAAGGTGTCTCGAGCGTGTTTTCGTACGAACTGTTGTAGATTGGAAAAGTTGTATCAAGGTTTCATAATATTTAATTCTACGAAAATTAAAAAGAGTGTGAATAGGCTTCTTTTTAGCCCCGATTCAATATAAAATAAAACCTTGTACGTAAGTAGGCGAGCTCTTTTTTAGGATACTTACGATCAGAAATATACTACTACGTAATTAATCAGTCGATTAAAAAAAAATTGAGCCTTACTATACGATAGTTTATATGAGAATATGCTCGAGGCATTTCATGTTAACGGAGCCAAGACTCACTTCAAGTCAAAATTTGAGGCTTCTGTTTTGTCCATAATTAAAAAGATAAAAAAAAAGCTCCGGTGCACAGTTGGTTAGATCACAGTACTTAGATACTTCCAGCACAGGACACCTAGATACAAACACATTATAGTAATTTGTACATTGTTATGAAAGGGGTCCATAAGAATTCAGTGAACATCTATATTCTAATATGGTCTTTCAAGAATGTTAACTTAGTCTTTTAAGAAACTTGGACTGTAGTCTGATGGAAAAACGTATTACTGGGAATAAAAGTCGCGCAAAATGGTGTCTTTGATTAAATGGTGCCAATTTGGGCTTCCTTGATAGAGGTATCGACACGATAGCATACGATCAGATAAATATAATCAACTTTAATAGAATATAGAATCACTAGATTATAAGGTACACTAACATATTGATATAGGTACATGTATACACTAACACATTAACATACACGCTCATATTTTATTTGTCGATGTTGTAAAGCTTAAGTTAAGCGAGCCAAGCTTAGAACTAACTTATTATATGGTAGGACTACTAACTAAATTCTACAAATAAATGTAAATAACAATTACCTACTAACCAATTTAATAAACACAAAAATCACTACAGACTGAACTGTGAAATAAAGTCCATTGTTGATTTTTTTAAATTATGACTTGTATATGACAATATGTATAGTAATTAAATAAAGTTATACTCCTTCTTATACAGATATATAATAATGTTTCTTCGGTTGACTTTATTTCACAAAGATATTTGAAAATGAGTATAATCTCCGGTGTAGAATTCAATTTCTATAGCGTAGTTTTGAAAGCGTGCGAGCTTTGTGTGCTAAGCTAGC
>OZ026813.1:10313399-10408843 GCA_964023185.1 Macaria liturata | reverse complement strand
CGGGGCGGGGCGGGGCGCGGCGCAGCCTCCGGCCTGGTGCACTCGGCCGCCGCGCGCCGCCCGCATCGATCCCGCCGGCGCCCGCAGCCTCCAGTGTGGGAGCCTCACGCGGCCGCTCGCGCGCACGCCCAGCTCCCAGCCCGCGCGACACCGCACCGCCGCGACCAGCTCCTCGCCGCGCCGCGACGTAACGGACGAGATATCGTGCGTACCTATTGACAGGTTATGTGTGTCGGTCGTCTTCCGGGGCTCGAGTGTCGCGCCATCGCGGGGCCGCTTCCGTTTCGCGATGAATAGGCGCCGCGCTCGCTGAGGCCGCCCTTTGTTCTCCGCCACGATAATGAGAGGTTTCAGTTAAACTCTGCATCGAGGTTGATAATGAGTGCGCGTAGCGGCTACGAGAGCTACGGACGGCCGCTACGAGCGCCCGCCGCGCGGCCCGACACGGCCCCACGATACGATCTCGACTCTATTCCCTTATAAAATAAAGTTGAAAACCGAACGATCACCGGCATACCTAAATTAAGCGGTAACAAATAGAGCTCCGAATTCTTTTTGTAGTCTTGTTGTTGTCGTACAAGGTAAGGTTTGCCTGTATGAAATTAAATTTAGTTAGACAAACTTTACATGAGATAAAAATATCCGTGTAAGTTTATCAAAATTTTGTTAAATACTCTTTTAACGAAGATTACAAATATTTTGTAAATATTTGTTTAGCCTTAAATAGCAAAAAAGTGCTAGAAACCAGTGTCAGCGTGCAGTAAAACATCACTGCACATTTTTAATAAAATAAAATAGTGTTTTTCACAAAAATCCATATGTTCAATGGAAAATTACAATATAATTATACATAATATGTTTATAAAACTCTGTCAGTCTGACAATTGGGTGCACAATAAATATACACCTTCCATGTCATAATTTGTACTGTAAAGTAATACACGCTTTAGTTACATGTAAAGCATATTTGATGTCAAATTAACGCGCGTTAATCAACACAGGATCCATAATTAGCAACTCTTGTATCGTCCTCCGAAGTTCGTAGCTCTCATTAAAGTACACAAAAATAGCGTTGGTGATCTTAGATCTTATATCCTATGATATAAGGTTCACATGCTTCATATAGGTTAAGTAACTGCGCGGCTCGAAATTATAACAAAAGCGCGGCTAGTCACGGCGCACGGGCAACGTGTCATTTCAATTAATACATCGCATACAAGAAAATACATAAAAATCCGTTCACCCTATAGACCAAGAACAAATACCAAAAGATTCTCGGTACGAATCGCGATATTTCCGATAATTATTGTCGCACGCATCCGTGTTTGGTATTTAAACTAGGTTGTGGTTATGGTACTTATAGTTTTTGTGAGTAAAGTAAATATGGGTTGTTTGTCGCGCTAGTTAGTCAGCGGGAGCAGTGATTAGGCGCAGGTGTGAGCGGCGCACGAGTGGTACTCCTGCGCGGACAGTGATGCGCGCCGGTGCCGTCTGAGACACCACTGACACCGCGCTTTGACCATGGCTTCCGAAAAAGAGAAAATGGCCGCGGCCGACACCAAATCGCCTTCGAACAAGAGCAACTGCACCTCGCCGGGAAAGAAAGGTATTGTCACTAGAATATAGGTCACATTCGGATTTTACAGCTCCACTTTTTCATGCCGTGTCGATGCCAAATCTTTGTTTGCGACTTTGCGAAACATATTTCCATATCTGTATTAGAATTTCATTCAAGTTTCGTTCTATTGTTACTGAGTTTGATAACTTTATTGAACGTAGACGTTTGTGTTTCTCATTATACCTGCGATTTAATTAGATACGCTTTGTAGCCATAAACAGTTTTAATCATCTTTGATCTACAATCAATTTGATCGCATCTTCATTATACTGATAGCAATAAATTATTCGAACCAAGATGTTGTCTCTGATCATCCATTAGAGTAATTGTGATATAATTTCCTCATTGCACGCTGCTTTATTAATAAGATAATTATTTAAATCAATCACAACTCTAATAAGCATATATAAGCAGCGATACAAATAGAAATAACATAATAAATGTATATAAGTAATGGAACAGTTAATTACTCGATTTAATTCAAACATTTGCTTTTAATTTTAACCGGAATCATCTTTACAAACACAAGAATCATCTTTATTTACAATTGGAAGAAAAAAACGCATATCAATATCATAAACCGACTGTCACTGGACTGAACATCAAGCGATTTGTGGTCAAGCCCAAACTAAGCTGTTATAAAAACATATATTTCGGAGAAATTAAGAATAATCAAACCACGTTTCCAGTTATATAACGGAACAAAAGTCCATTTATATGCTCAGATCTGACCGTAGCAGGACAGATGTCATAGTTCACAGAAAACTAGTAGGTATAATACACTGTACACAGTGTGATAAACCGACCTTAATGGAAGGTCGAGTAACCTTAACCCCCATAGCGGGTAAGGCGAAGGAACAACACGGAACTAGCGGTTTATTCCAAGCAGTCTAGGTATGGCTTCCCGCCTTGCCGCGAAGCCCGGAATCCGCTTACTGAAAACAACGTGATTGCCTTTATCCCACTGCACTATAAATACATTTACACTTACTACGAAAACAATCGATCTAAGTATAATGCTCAAGCAGTGCAGTGCTTTAGTGATTTGTAACAAGACTACATTTTACAAGTCAGTTGTAGATGCTGATGATTGTGGTAGGCTGTCATTTATTATTCAAAACAGGTTCAGGAAATATTACAGAAGAATTTAGGTGTAAACTTTTTAGACAAATTTATCTAGTGAAAAATTATAAGCAATTAAATACTTGACAAACGAAAAATATTAACATGCACGCTAAGCACTAAAGGCTAAAAAATATAAAATTTAAATTTTAGTCTTTTAAGAATATTTCTTGAAATAGTTGTTTTTAAAATGCAAAACAGGTACTCGCCGAATGGTATTATAGTTTTCTCTTGTGTGCTTTACCTCACTACTTGTAATTTCATGCAAGTACAATTTAATACCAAGCTTTCTATATATACATGGTCTTATATGGTCATTAGTAGTTCCTACAGAGGGGGTAGAATCGCTAAAGTTTGCAGCCTGCCCGCCGGCCGCCGGCCCGGCCGCTCCGGTTGAACCCCTTTGTGCTTATACAAAGGATTATTAGTAGTTTCAACTCCCAAAACTCCAGATGTTAACTGGGTTAAGCTAGTTTTTCTATATTTAATGTTGTAATTATCTTTCACTAGCCACCACGGCAGTTAGAAGCTAACTTTTATAAATATTGTTATTTATTTTTCGAGGGGGAAAAAGAGCGCTATGCTACTTACTATTTTGAATATTGCAAAGTCGATACGAATCATGATTTTGGCGGATTGTGTTGAAGCGTAGGTATGCTTATCAAATCAAAATATCAAAAGAAGTAAAAGAACATCATAGGCATTCACATGCATTCAAAAAAAAAGTTCTCACAATCACAGCTAGCTTTATAACAGTAACTAAGTATTTAGTACGATATGTATCTAAACGTTGTCTTAATTAGTAGTGACAGTTCACTCAGCATTCACCTGACAAAGCACATAAAGACATCCATTCATATTCAAACCAGGGAGCTATTTCTTGTCAACAAAACTTGAACTAGCTAATGCTCGTATAGTGTTACGTCCATAATTGTAACAATAGTTACATTAATCATGAGCCAGGGCGGGCGGTAACCGCGGCCACCCGCCCAAACTGATCCCTTTGTCTCGGCGCATAGATCCCGCAAACCTTGAATAGCCGTTTGTGGCCCTTTCTACAGAATAATTATAACCTGCCCTGTCTGTTTTTATTACATTTGGGGTAGTCTCGTCCATAATAGTGTTTTGTGGCATTGAAACTTTTGACATGATGAAACAACATCATCTATTTTGTCGAAAAAATAATAATCAAAGAAAAATAGTTGCAAAAGGACTCAGAGTACATTTTTTTTAATAGAAAATAGGAGTACTTCTGCAGAATAAATAATATTACGCTAAGCGATTTTGCAGATTAACATGATTTATGAAGCAATGTTTATTAAATAATCGATAAATCGAGCTGAACTATAGAGATACAACAAACACTAACCAACAAGATAACTATTACACCTCTACTTTACTGTGAATTTATGAACACGATTGTCATGAAGTTTATTGTTTCACAAGATGAAATTCTACGAGACAATGCGCAATAAAATTTGTCGTTTCGTTTTCATTTCTTCAAAGCTTTGGCCGGTCATTATAAAGTTGCTCTCGAGTTTAACTTTTGTGTTATTAATGATCAACACTTTCAAAATTATAGTCTGGTTTTCAGCAAAGCCTACAAAGGGAGCCCTGACAAAGGGCCCAGACAATGAAGCCATGATTACGCCAAATCAGCAAAAAAACAAGCAGAGTTTATTTTCGTAGCCTTTGCTTTGATTTTATAGCTGTGTTTTTTACGAAAAAAGTGCCTGGTAATGGAGTTTAATACTTTTAAGCTTGAACTAAATGATTTTGTACGCAACTGTGACTTTTCGAAACTTTTGGCCCAATGAAATGGTTTCGTTAACGACTACATTCACATCTTTGTACAAATTGACCCTTTTTAGATAACATCTCGAGAAAGTATATCCAAGTTCCACTCCTGACTGGTCCTGCTTTAGTTTGAGTCGGTACATTGAAGGAGGCCGAAGGAGCTCCGACTCGGTCTCTCTAAACTTTTTAAATTGATTTCGAGTCTCCCGCGAAAAGTTAGGCTTAGTCCGCTTTTAGTTACTCGAGTAAATAATAAATAAAAGTCACCCTCCGCGAATCGCTAATATTTCTCTCAAAGCGAAACTAAATAAGCAACTTACGTTTTACAAATTGGTCTATTCAAACTTTTTCCTCGGAGACTACGCAAACAATAAGTTATTTTGTTTTTTTATTTCTACGAGTTTCAGTTTAATCAGGTCAAGTCGAGCTCCAGTGCGTCTCGCTTGGACAAAACTGAGAGGAGTCGGTGTCGCCATTTGTAAAGATCAGACGCGTTAGTGTCTCCTTAAGAATCGCAACGTAAAGACTTGCAAAAGCATTGTTCTCGACATGAGCAAATCCCCGTCTGCGACGTTATTAAAGCACCCCACGTCGCGGCTCTGCATTAGCACAGACTGAACATTTAATCCCGGCGCCGGAGGAGGTGGCTCGTACAGAGCCTCCTTAGTGCCTTAAAATGTTCCTTGTGAATAAAACGCAATTTGAGCGAGAGCGGAGCCGGCCCGTGGTAATGGCGGCCAACGGAACCAGATTACGTTTCTCTAACACGACGTCTGTCCGCAAGCTTTTGAATCTAGAAATTGGTTTTCAATTCAGAATGAATTTTATGTCACAATTTGCTCTAAAGTAATTTCTTGACTATTCAGCGCCGGAACGGGGTCTAATATTTGCCTGATTAAACCCGCAGGCTCCAGTACTCTCATGCTTTACATAAAACAACTTCAAGAGGTACTAAAGGTTAGTTAAAATGTCTTGTTGACGCACGATTGCTTGTTTTAAATTAACTTTCAGCTACAGTTTATTATACCTAGATTACTTTTATAACGAAATTACTGAAATATTTCATCGACAGCGTGAAAATGAGCAAAATAGGAAATCTTTTGAGGAAATTAATTAAATAAGTTATAATAAAAATGATTTGGCATAATTTTATAAAAAATGGTAAGTTAAGCATAACATTTAACATATTTACTTTGAGGATAAAATTCGAAGAAATGAATGAATTAAACAACCTTACCTACCGTAATTACCTTTAAAATCTTAGTCACAATATTACACTATTAATGTGGTGCAAGAAGCTAGACAAGTATCAAAAAGCTCCGGATGTGCATCAACAAAGCTCCGAGCTCCATCTTGTCAACCAAAGCTTTACCACGTGCTGAAAGTCACGAAAATGGCCTCCATTAACTTGCTACCTTACAAATTATGTGTATTCGTTCTACAGGCTTACTAAAAGTCATACTTTTGTGTGTGAGTGGCAAACTCTAGTATCAGAGTTTCAAATCACCGAAGGGGTCTCAGCCATACGTTTACCGAGAATTTATACATCACTATTACTGGTTTGCATTAAACTTGACGTCACGATATTTTTACGGTTAAGGAACTTAGAGCAGTATGTATTGTATACTTATAGCAAAAATGTACAAACTTGTGAATGCTATTGTTTCTTCTTTACGCTAACTACTAACGGCCTAACCGATTTACATTTATTTATTTGATTAATAAATGGGCGAGCAGCAAATTGCTGATGTGCCCATATCACACTGTGTCAAAATTGTTTTATATTGTTCACACAACGTTCAAAATTATACAGTCCACTGGTGCAATGATCACAAGTTAACAAGAGATTCACATGAGACATGATTTGATATAGAGGAAGGTTACTTTATACTCAGGTACTACCACGGATAATAATCACCACGGACTACTACTATTCCGCTAGTGATGATAAAAAACAGGCATCTACATCCAAAGTTCTGAAATCTTTCCTCCTTCCAAGTTCCGTTTAAAGCAGATAAAAGTGCAGTGAAGCTCCGTCATGATGGCAAGTGCATCATTGTGTAGCGGATGCACACCAACAAAAGCCCCGAGCAATCTTAGAGCCTCTACAGTAGTCTGCTATCCATTACCACAGACTGCAAAATGTATTTCACTCTGCACCAATGCTTTGTATTGCATGCTTTATGTTTACGACTCCAACATAATAAATCTTCATAGACTTTTTGAAAATTGAATTTCCACGCTATGCTCTACAGCTTCAGTCGTTTGCTGTAGTTACTTACCTGAAATAGAAAAAAAACAAGTAATATTAATTTGTCAGTTACTTAAAACTGGATCTTATGTCTGTAAACTTATAAAGGTAGGTATAAACTAGCGCGCTAAATGCAAAATGTCTATTTTATTAGCATTATTTAACATTTGTACTATACCTTTTTTTTGGACAATAGGACAATAAATGCATTCATTCATGGAAAGTAAATATTTATTTGCCGAATGGACTAGGAACTGGTAGGACTTGGAAATTACTGTGGCTTTCACCACTTTTATTTATTTTCAATCACTTTAGAAATGACGCATAACAGGTCAAATAGCAATAAAATCAAACAACAGTTATCAGTTAACTGCACAAGCACTCCAGAAGAAATAAAACCCCTCTTTGCAAACATGGCTGAAATGGGTCAAAACTCATTAAGAGTGCACTAAACACTAAGAGCTTTAGTGACGTGTTTTAATGAGCGATGGCTTTTCAACGGACAATAACCAGCTCGTGTAAAGGACCTGGCACACTTACTTAGTACTTGACGTGCCTGAATGTAGGTAATAGTATTTTTTTATAGTCAGGCATTTGCAGTGGTATCTGCATAAGCAAATACTGTGGCCCAAGGTAGAGCATGCCGTACTGAATTGTAGTAGATTCAACTACAGGGCTTGCAAGCAACCAATCTTGGGCTTACAAAAAAATATAATGCAAAACCTTAAAAATTACAAAGCATTTATAGTCACAAGTATAAACAATGTACATACATAAGTGAAGATGCCATAAGAACCTTACACATAACTAGCTGGTGCGCGCGACTTCGTCCGCGTGGAATAGTTATAACAATAAAAACGGTTCTAGTGAGTTAACCTTAAAAGATAGACATATACTGTTTCAGACATTTTGTTAGATCATTTTAAAAGAAATAATTCTTTCATACATATTTTTTTGATATCTTGAACCGTTTTCGCAGCACACGCAACGGAAGCCCTTAAAGATGAATAATTTTCCCCGTTTTTTCCACATTTTCCATTGTTTCTTCGCTCATATTAGTTGCAGCGTGATGTTTTATAGCCTAAAGCCTTCCTCGATAAATGGTCTATCCGACACAAAAAGAATTTTTCAATTCGCACCAGTAGTTCCTGAGATTAGCGCGTTCAAACAAACAAACAAACTCTTCAGCTTTATAATATTAGTATAGATTAATTATATAGTGCATTTATATGGAGGATACACCTTTAAAGTTAAAGTAAAAGTAGGTACATCCAATATCCATTAAAAAATTATAAATATTTTTTTCAAACGAGACATTGTATGTTGACCATTTTAAGGGAAGATGTCTATTAGGCACCATATTTACTCAATCATGCCTTTAATTATAAATCAATACAATCCCGATAATATTGAGCATAGACCCAATTAAAACCTGCGCTCCATTGAGCACCACGTGTGCTGTGTTCCTGAGAGAGCAGTCATTAGGAGAGGGTCAAAGCACGCCTTCTGTAATAACTGCATCTAATGGCCCGCTGCCAAGCCACACCTTCATTACTAACGCTAAGTGTTATCAACACTGAGATCATTCCTTATCTGAAGTCAATGGTTGGATGTTTTTTTTTTATATGCATATGTAAATGTGTTTTTTTATATATATTTGCAGTGTCAGGTTTTTGGATTTTTTAACAGTTGAAAAAGAGAAAATAAAAACCCTTTTTATTGTAAAATTTGGAAGGTACTGATGAGTGAAAATAATCAATATTTACTGTGCAGCAATAATCTTCTTTGAAAAAGATGTTAATGATATGTTCTTGTATTGTTTCAGGTAAATAAAATCGAACCAATTACAATCTACGTAAGGTAATTAAGAGTATAATGAAGAATATCGAGATGCAAGCTGAATGCGTAGCCACGCAACTATGTTGCTAAATGATACCAATATCTACTTATTTGATATACATGACAATGATATACATATATATAAATATATATATCCTCAAAGTAAGTAACTAAGCACTCCATTAAAAAGAAACCAGCTTAAATACGCCCTAAATCCACAGTAATATATAACAGTTGTTAGTTTTCTAGTAACTATGTAACAAAGTAAACCAATCTAATAAAACACGTTCCAACGATAAGGTAGAATACACTCAGCAATTCACCACGACACTATTTCTAATCAAAATACGAAATGGAAACGATCCAAGCTCTACCAGAGACAATCTATTCCATAAAAACACAAACTAAGCACCGACTTCATTTGACATCTGTCACGAAAGCACTTAAGCTCGCAGATATAATTCCTTCGGAGAGAAAGTCTCTTGAGCCGCAGCTCTCAATTCCATCACGGGTCAAATAATTTTTATCCGGATAGGAAATTAGGGCACGGATAATGTTCGTGCGCTATTTGGACACGATCCAAGCGCCCCGCTGCGACGGATCCGGGCACGAATTTGGCGGAAACCCGGGCCTTCATCTCTACAAATAACGCCTACGCAGGGGCTTGTTAGTGCGTGAGATCAGACGTATTCTTTTGATCAGTGTCTTGACACACATTATCACACGGAAAGTACAAATAGGTCAATACATTTTTTTCGTAGTAGGTTGTGCTCAATGATTCTTGCCTTCATATTAAGCTTTGCGCTAAGAAAATACTTTTTCACTTGTGGTTTCATACTTATTTGAAATTATTTTTCTTGTAAAATTACCATATCAAGACCACAGGCAAAAACTTAAGATACAGATATAATTCAAAACTATGATTTCCTTTGTTGAGCTCCGTATAGTCACACAATGATCTCTAATATCCCGTGGCTTCAATGTAAGCTCGCTCGTCGCTGGATTCATTTCTGATACCAGCGGAGTAGTCAGCCCAACCATAGACAATATAAACCAGAAACACTCCAGTTCTCGTATATGTCATCAGTATTATATTAAAATGAAAGTAAGTCTGTCGATATTCGTTACGTCATGCTTCATCAGCGACAGTTTTTATTATATTTAGTATAGCTAGTAGTATCCCAAAATTCATAAACTTTCTATTCCAGCACAACGCGAGTGACACCATTACAGAGAGAGAGAGAAATCCTTGTACAGACTTTTAGTCCTATCACTCGCCCATAGCGTCTTTCTAATGATTATGTTAAAGTATCGTGTGCACTATGTTATTGACTAATCGTTTTAATTTATTTATCATATATTCTCCAGAACTTTTTCACCATAATGTAGCATCTATTGATTTAGATCTCGCTAGTCCCAACCAATTTCAACGTCACAGCGGAGGCAGACAAAGCTGTGCCAGAATTATAATTTCAAATGTACCCGCATTGTAGAACCTTATCATGCAAATTTGGGACTCCAGCAGAGATAATATGTACCTCCGCCGAGTTTGATACAGTCAATTATAGTAACTAGGAAGCTTAGGTTTGTGTTTTACGAAAGGTAGTCTTAGGTGGTCTCAGACAAATGTTAGAAATTGGGAGATATAGAATAAAATATTTATATTAGATCTGAAACAGCTTTTTTGTAAATGTCATTAAAAATTAGATGATGTCATTTTGGGAACCTTAAACTACCTCTATACTATACTCGTAAATTAATCGGGATATTTTATCGCTTTGTTACTGAGTAGTATAGAAACAGAATTAGTCCAATAAACAAATAGTATCCTTTACATAAACAGATAAACAATTTATTTGTAAACAAAAGATTACACGTCAATTAGAAATATCACAATAATTGTACATAACTTATATTAGACACAATATAAAATTACACATGTTATAACATTTTTGTTACATACGTAAGTAACTCTTAGTTTATCTCATACAATTTTATAGACAATGGTATGAGATGAACTAAAAATATACGGCCGGTAAAAACCATAATTTTTAAAGAAACGTGAATAAATTTTCGATACGCCTTTTAATACCTATAAAGAAACACCAACAAACTCTAACTTCCGACCATTAAGCAGGTAACGCGAAGCTATTCATAAAGAAATTAATATTCTTAACTTCTGACTTCGGTATTTTCGCTTTCGTAACATTAAGTACTCTTCTACTTGAGTAATGGAAGCTTTTATCTTGTCTAGAAATAACTTTAAAATAACTAATCCAAAGACGGTGTAAGTGGGATTGAGTTGAACTATTTATAACGTGAGAAACAAACCTAAACAAAGTTTTAGTAGATTTTATTGTAGATTGAATCAAGGGCGGGGCTAAGTATAGAAGGTACTACATTTTTTGTTACCAATTACGTAATACCAATTACGTAGTACACGTTACATAATACAAACATATCTTCTGGCTGAAATCAAGAAAAAGTAAAACTATAACAAATATTAATGAAAGTTCATACACAGGTACTCAATAAAAGTAAAAAATCTCTCTGGAATCATCTTGTGGCAGGTTACTTTAGTAAAAATAAGCTAGCGAGCATTTCTACAACATTTTCATAATTTTATACATAAAATACATTATACTCATCAAGAGCATCACAAATCAACACACAAGTAAATTAACAAGGCAATGCACTTACCGTGTATAATTACAAGTACATATAACATGTTATGTGCCAATATCAATTTGTGTGTGAATTCCGCCTGCGTATCTCGTTATCACTGGATATGAACCGCGAGAGCCGTCACACTAATTCATTACAATATAATATTAATTAATGCACGCTGCATAAACTGCAGCAGGGTGGTTCTCGAAAGCACTATTGATTTGTCCCATCGAGTAGCGCTAGCTATGCTCTACGGTGCTATATCTACGTGATTTAACCAATTAGAAAAGAGGTTATAAACTATCACTCATCACTGCAATTGTATGTATTTGGATTGCTTTAGCGTAAATAATAATATACACAATTTTACACGTTCATTAAACCCACATTTTTCCTATTTTAATAAAGACAAATGGAAGACCAGCGCTGGTTGCTTCCACACAACCAGCATTATGCTGAGTTGGGGCTGTTTTGTGGCAGATTTTTATGTTTGTTTCTTATGTTTTTACTCCTGTGTGATCTTCTGTTAAATCTGTCACAATAAATGTTTTCTTTCTTTCTTTCAAATACAATTTCTGGTTAGAAATGTGGAAAAATATCCCAATTTATAAGAATCAATACTATTTCACTTTCATCAACAACAAGGAAACACATTTTTAATCAACTAACTGTATAACAAAACACTCTTCCACCACGCTCTCAATCTATATCTATACTAATATTATAAAGCTGAAGAGTTTTTTTGTTTGTTTGAACGCGCTAATCTCAGGAACTACTGGTGCGAATTGAAAAATTATTTTGGTGTTGAATAGACCATTTATCGAGGAAGGCTTTAGGCTATATAACATCACGCTGCAACTAATAGGAGCGAAGAAACAAAAGAAAATGAGAAAAAAAGGGGGAAAATTATTCATCTTTGAGGGCTTCCGTTGCGTGCGCTGCGAAAACGGTTCAAGATATCAAAAATGTATGAAAGAATTATTCCTCTTGAAATGATCTAACAAAATGTCCGCAATAGTATATGTCTATCTTTTAAGGTTAACTCACTGGAACCGTTTTTATGGTAATAACAATTCCACGCGGACGAAGTCGCGCGCACCAGCTAGTAATATATATCCCTGCAATACTCATATATAGTGCGTAGAAAAGGAGAGGATAAAGTTAGAGATTAATTTTATCGAAACTCCCCCCAGGGGAGGTAGGGGGATTTCAGTATTAAACCTCAATAAGCGCGTGGTTAGATACACTAGGTCTAGCTTTAATTACTGACATAATGAGACCTCATATACTCGCGTGTGGTTTGTATCTCTACTTCGTTAACGTGATGAGATTAGTCAATGTTTAAGTCATGATTTTAAGTAGCATTAATTAATATAATTACTAAAATTAATGCGTCAACATACGCCTGTATTTAAAGTGAATACTAACAGGTCTATATATAAATTACAATCAATAAATTGCTTTGCAGTTTGAACTATAATGTCACGGGCATTTTTTATTGCTAAAAATAGTTCATTTGATCTTCGATTGTTTCATTTCAAACCTTAAACTAATCTCGTAAATTTTATAAGATTTACTTTACTTCAAATAATTATGACTTAATTATGTATGTACTTACCTATAGTATTTAAAGAAGACGCACAAATCCAATTGTTCAAATTCTAACCCAAACCAAACGCATAATCTGTTTCGGATAGCAAAAGTCTGCGTTTAAGTGCTATCTGTCATCCTTTGTGAGAAAAAAAATTACTCTATTTTTGTCCATCGTAAGAAATCTTCAACGTTTTGTTAAAAGTGATATGTACATTATATATATTATGTTTGAGTTTTTGCATATTTGTTTTTAGCACTAATCTTATAAAGCTGTGAGGTTTACGAAGTAAGTTTTGTTTATTGTGAAAAACATAATATCAATTAATATTGCAAGTATTTACACAATCCCTATGTGCGGTTTGAAAACTCTCGATACTAGGGTTTACTCTTATAGAATAGCAAGTATTATAAAGAGCTAGTCTCTTAAAAAAACTACCTTAAAGTTTATTTTAATTTTGTGATATATTCCTCTAATATTAACATCAACCTTAATTTTGGTGGCAAACTAATTGTTTGCAAGTTTGGCTTAACTCAATAACCACATTACTTAGCTTTTGGAAGTAAATCTCCCAAAGTTGAGCAAAACTCCGCTTTATTATTACATCCTGGCTCAAACTAGTTTCTAAAGAACGTAATAAAGGTATGTGAAACTCTAAATAACCGCTAACTTATGAGCTATCTTGCTAAGTGATTAATTTATTGGTTTATACTTCAAATTAGTTGTTCGTTGATGAATTACTGCTCTGATTTTATCGCTTCAGGTGAAGTAAATCTCATTAAAAAAGTGAAATCTTGAAAAATGAGTCGTCGGTATAGATCTGAAATTAAACATGGAGCGTCGGATCATAAACTGAACCTTCTCTTAACATAGTAAATAGCATACACCAAGCAAGCTAACATCGAATATACCGATTTACTGCAAGAAGTACGTTCCACGCCCTAGACCTATCTAAAAATGTTTGCCACGACCAAACACAAGGAAAACACGGCTGGCTTGGCAAACACCTCAATCATTCGAAGAACGTATACGCCATCCATTCTGGCATTATGAGAAGTCGCAATAAACGGGAATATATCGCGCTCTGAGATTGATAAAGTGTGAAAACACCAAGTTACTGAATACGGGAGAGGTAAACGCGTGTCAATACGTAAATATTACATTTATTTACGTATATGTTACTTAGACTTATGTAGACGCGTATGCATAGAAGTCAATGTTATTGATATATGGGAACGCCTTCACAAATATCATGTCGATAACACGTGTAAATATTGTTTGTATGTGATATGAATAATTTGAAAGGAAACTTGATAAACGTTCAAGGTTTGAGAAATCTAATCGCTGTCAGTCAACTTTGCATAGGTTCTTTTTCATAGAACAAGTAACATTAATTCTTTTCATGCCACTTTTCATTTTACTTCTTTTGTCATGTACCTAGTAGAAGGCATTGTTGTAAATGCACTTCCATTACATTTCAATGTATAGCTTTGTTTACAGAAAATGCCACTGATAAAGCAAAATGAACAGTCTTTATGAAAAGAAAATCACCAAAGACAGTATAGTCGAGCTGTTTTATTATACCTTACTTCTAATACACATTGATGTTAGGAAGTTGTTAATGTAACCGATATTGTACGCCGAGTACAATGGAGCCTGTAGTTTCTGACATGATTATGCTCCAACATCGGTCCAGTCGCCATTCATCCCTGGAGGCCACGAGGCCTTGTCAAGATGTCAATCAGACTGTAAGCTGGTCCGAATTTGATATGATTTACCAAATAATACAATTTGCCGTTTGGCTGGACATCAGTAAACGGGGTACGTTTATGTGGATAGATAGGTTTAGTCTACCGTAGCAACTTTGCATTTGAACGGATGATTGATGTATATTCAATCTATAAGTACTTTTAATGTATGATTTGAATTATTTTGAATGAAACTGAAAACTTTAATCGAATAATAATGGTGTCCTCCAGAAATGTACGGATCTCGAAATATGCTTCATTATGATAAATTATTTCACAATATAAAATACACTAACAATAAATATTACTTGTAATTTTTTTATTTATTCTGTAACAGTCGAGTTGTGTCACATGCTGATTTGTTTGGTTGTCTTCTTTTTTTCATTCGGTTAAAACAAAAACAGATGAATTGAACGTTAACATTTTCATAAAATAAATAAAGATATGATATGTGACTAAGCATTATTTAAGTAAGAGTGCATTTGGTTTCAAAAAACTTTTTTATACTACAATGTATTTTATTGACCTGATTTCTTTGAAGAAGAAAAGGCTGCTTCTCCGAATTTTCTGGCAAAATTGTAATCGTGGGGTTGTCCTTGTCAATACTGCCATTCGATATTGACAGTTTTATCCAATAGAGAAATAAGATGGATCGCGGGCATAGTGGCTTTGATATGCCGCGGAAGTTTTGAGAATTACTATAGGTGAAATAAAGACTGTTGGAAAATCAGTTTCAAATGCACAAAAGATGTTCTTACTATACATATTATGTAGTATGTTATTATATATCGCACTTAGTTTAAAAAATATAAGCGTTTTTGTAATAAAATAAAGGTTCATAATAAAAAGATAGTAAAATAGCATACAATAATTAAATTACTCTAGTAGGTAACTACTATACGGTAGTTACACATTTATTTGATTCAGACGCTAAAGGAACGGTTAAATAACCGAAACACGTAGCTACATAAAACAAAACCTATGAATACTAAACACCTTTGTCCGATAGTTAAAGCCAGGCCTACGCACGGGTCTTAGAACCATTTAATTAAAAAGTTAGCGCGAGTTAAGGAAACTCCTTAGTAACTTTACTTTTTTGTCCAAAACAAACTTGAAACAAGAAGTGGTTGTGAATCGGCGATTGTTGCGATATGACGGGAATGTAGGTAATCTTTTTATTTTATTTTAAACTAGTAGGTATGTCCCTTGCAGAATCATATACTATCACAATTACAAAAATCACGATGCTCTATCGCTCGATTACAACATGAATCCGAAACCAAAAGACCAACAAATCCACATACACACGTGTAATGATATTTAACTTATTCAAAACACAGTAAACACGCATCGTATGTCATGAACACAAATATAAACGTTTCTAACTCATTCCCGTACATTCATTTGTTTTTACCATCAACGTCGTCACCTATCCTTTACATATACCAATTCTCAACTCCGAAAACTCCACGTATGCGCCACTCGATAACCACAGTAAATTACACCTAAAACTAGTCAATTTAGAGCTCAAAACTGCAAGTTTGAAGCGAGTACTTCAGGTGTTCTTGCCAGGTGCTCTGTTAGTCGACAGCTGACAAAGCCGAGCTCAGCGGTGTAAAACCTCGACGTCCCAATACGTCGCGTTGGCTCTCCCTGGCGCGGCACAACTTTTCCGCGCAAATCCCACTCGCCTGAAATGAAAATTTCAAATGTTCACAGCGACGAGAAAATAAGCCAGAGACTCCATTCTATTTTAAACTTTACAAGTAGTTTCAATGAGTATGTCTCACATAAATCTATCAGCAGGCAGATTTATCATGCGTTGACAATGACGGACCAATCAGCTCACTGATATATGTGTATATCGCATGATATTTGTTTCATACTAATCCCATGGTTATATTTGTTAGATAAGTGGTACTTTTTCATAATAATGAAGAGTCTATTGCATGTCTTGTCGTTGATCCCCGGGATTTAAAAGCTCGGACTGCGACCGCAGCCGCGTGACACAGTTAAAGAACTAGCGAGAGGGTTTCAGCTAAATCGGCAAACACTGAGCTGCTTTTAATCCTTTGTAGAAGGTTTTCAGCGTTTTATCGGATTACTTGGATCCGTGTGGCGACGCCGGATTTGTAAAATGAAAGTATACGTGATGTCCATTGCAATTAGTTCATTGCGATAGATGATACCTATATACGTGTATGAATGTAAGGCTTTTTGTTTTTACTAACAGTTTCCACTAACTGTTTACACAAACAACTTTTACCTAACCATCTCTCACGAAATGTTTACAATACATAAACAATCGCCATGACCATAAAACTTGATATATTGGATTGGATACATTATCCAGCAAAAATATGAATGTTGGGCCGTCATATCGTTAGTGGGACAAAACTATCCCTTCTGGCGGGTCGCCAGCACGTTACCCCAGAAATTGTCATCAATAAAAGTTATCATTCGACGGTCGCGACCGAATTTCCCTAAAACCCACATCTGCGCACCGAAACTTCGAACGACACTGATGAATTTTGCAGAAAAACATTTTTATGGAAGACGTTTCGCTATTCTACGTTATAAATTGTGCGCGCAAGTGGCGTCAACGTCGCGAGAACAAGAGCTTTTTATTACGTAACAAGCTTTTGATTACTTTCCCTTCGAGTGATAACGCAGCACTCACAATATTGCATCTTTTGTTAAATATAGGACTACGCACTCACTCGAACTCCATTGCTATATGCAACTTGTTTGTGTTACACAATGTGTCAGCAAATTGTATTTGTAGTACTCTTAAATAAGGAACACTCATATTTATTCCCTCTCGGTGGACTATTCTGACAGATGTTATCTATTATCTATGTCGTCAAACCCCGGGCGCTGCGACAGAGTATCGGCCGCTCACTGGGTCAGCCATCAATATAAGTTATCGTCCGAGTCTGCCCGAGACGTTTCCTATAAACAACATCCAGCCCACCCTTAAAAGAGAAATACAGCAAATTGAATTACTTTTCATAACATTTGGCTCGTGAGGTTATAGCTCTATACCTTAGGTTATAAAAGGCGTGAGATAGGGTTTTTAAAACGAGCCGTAACAGATGGAATAGATGAGAAGCCTCGTGCGTAAATTTGAGCCTAACGACGCTCCCTTAGCAGTCATATATTTCCAGACAGTTTGTATTACAGCCTTGATATTCTGGAGAACCTAGTTATTTCTGGGACAGCAGGCTTTAGCCTGATATTTGTTGCCTTCATGGAAACTGAAATTAGATCGCGTTTTGCTTCAGATCGTAGCGTGGATGTACTCGTATGTAGGTATAAATATCTGTAGTGTTATTACTTAGGTACATATTATTGGTTTCCTTCTTAAGTTATCAAAACCTACTCAATTTCACATTGTATAAACTGTTGTTAGAAACCTTTTTTGCAAAATAAATTATAAAATTTGTACAGACCAGTGTTTGTTCTTAATCCTAGAAGCACAGATTGTTAACACTATTCTTCAAGCAAAATTTTGCTTTTTGCGAACTGTTTGCTGGAAGTTTTATGTAAATTTAGTAAGAATGGGGGTATTTATCCAGTTATTACAAACATACCTAATTGTTTTAACTATGTAGTCACATTTTAGATGTTACTGCAATTGTTTTAAGTGATCCATAAAATAGTGTTTCCAATATTAATATCGCAAATGACCTACATAGATACCATTCAGTTATGAAAATAATTATTTTACTAACTGCATAAAAGGAAAGGTGTGGTCGGTGAGGTTGGTTTTATAGTCATTGGAAAGCATTGAAACGTAATTGGAATGGATGGAGGAAGGGGATCGCAGCTTATACGTCTAATGAAAACCGATGAACAATACAAATTGATCTGTCCTATTAATATTCGTTATGAACTAATTGATCTATTTATACACGAGATTTAATATTGGATCTGATTATTTTATAAACATTATAGAAAACCAAAATAATTTATTTATTTCTACGTCATGAGCAAATACAAAAGATTAAAGCCGTAATTATTTAGAAATACATCGGTGCTTAGAGCAAAATCGATCCCAATCTTTGAATAAAATCAGGCAAACCGATGGTCGACCTTTTTGAATATAAAAAGGCCATACACGTTTGCTTTCATGTTTTTCCAATTCGCTATTAAATACCGATGAGCCTTTTTACCCTTTATCGTTAAAGGGATAGGGATGGTGGCCAGGCTAGCCAAAACCGACGAAAGGTAGGCAAAGAGACGCAAGCAGGCTACCGTACCGATACGGAATTCTATTAGTTTTTTTTCTAAAAGTGGTGCGGAGACAAGCGGCGCTCGTATCCCTTTCAAAGGGACGGTGTTTTTTGCAAATGATGTGTGAAAATCTTGTGATATACGATGCTGTGCAGAATTCAAAAGTTGACATGTTCGATCCGACATCCGAAGATTTATTAGTACCTATTATATAGATATTAGTAATATATCGTTTTTTTTTAATATTCGTAGCTTTTCCTTTATGATCACAGTTTGCATAAAATAAATAATACTAAAGCAATCGGTGTTTGTTAACAAAAAAAAACATTGATTTTTTACATTACTTATGAAAAATAATATACCTACATACATAGAAAAACTTGTAGCAGTCAAAATGCGTAAAATTATTACAGAAACTATTTAGAGCAAATACTGAAGTTTTATGATAATCAACAATAGCATCCGTTTTTTACCAAACTTATGACACAATTTTATAATCGCGTGGACACATACAAACATTATTTAATTTTCTCTTGTTTGTGTTGTGTTCTATTTTATTTGTGTGTCCAATAAAGCTTTAATCTATCTATCTATCTAAACATTAAAAAACAATAGATGACAATAGCACAACATACATCCATTTTTGATACCGACAGCGCGCTGTTGGCCAGTTTGATCAACAAACAACACCATGCAGATAACGGCTCAACATGGCAACATGGCGAAACAATTAAAACTCGCGTGATTATAATCCAAGCGATCAGGCTGACGGATATTGTCCAATTAATTGAGAGCCCAACGTTTGGAATGTTATTAAAAATCCTCGGACTTACTAATTGGTTTCTGTGTACAACTTTTGTTTCGGGCCTTTTGTTAAGGCGTTTACCAGCGGGGTATATGTGACCACACTCGGCTCTGTTACGACTGAGCTGAAACTCGTAATTAATTAAAGGTAAAGGTTATACATACATAAATTTGTTGCTATGAATATTGTGCTATGTAATTTTTTTCTACCTACCATTCCATTATATTTCCATTTACGGTTTCCACAACTGGGTTTTGGAAATTTGACAAACAAAAAGTTAAAGTGTGGTTATTTGCTATTCATACTGATCATTTGTTGCTACTGAAAAAGAGATTGTTAGCATCAAAATATTAAAATAAACTTATCATCAAACTTATTTTTAACCCGAGTGTTGTTTAATAACAAAAATGCAGAAATCAACCCATTAAAATTACTAATTATAAGCTGGATCTTTAAGCTGCTAGTTTACACTCCATTTATAAGCATTCTGTTGGTATATCAATATGTATGTAGACCCGATGAGTTTGTCACGTTTAGTAAGCCAAGCGGCCGAGTATCTCCATCGAGTCTCCAAGATTCTCGACGTCAAACGAGCTTAAAGTGCTAACGTAAACAAAGACGTACCGTCGTAATGAAACCTCGGGGTTGCCATCAATCAATCCGGCCTTCTTAATGCGACCAGTATTGCCACTTTAGCCGAAGCGCTTACGCACTCACTACATTGATTAATTTAAAAAGCTCGGAGCTTAGTTCGGCCTTACTATTTGGATTTCTTGTTGCTTTTACGTGAAATGTTTTCCTGTAGCTTTCGATTCATATTACGAATGTAACAAAGTAAAAGCTACGGGAAAGCTTTGAAAGGATTTGTTTCGGTCGATAAGATTCTGTTCGTATGTTTAGTTAAATAAAAATAAACAGTGCTTTTACTAAATTCATGCAAAGTTGCGATTTGACGTAATACTAAACTTTGGACGACCTGAAAACTTACGAACAATTATTAACTAGACCTTACGATCCATTCGAAAAGACTTTCAAGTAAATGAATTTCCGTAAAATGAAAGCCAGAGCTTAACAACACTATCAAAAACATATCCGATATACATATGATATCCAACAGCAAGTAAATACAGTTGTGAAATGTACCAACGATCGGATACATTAAAAAACTGAACAATGTGACCTCGTCCAATAGCAGGCAATTCTAGTCGACATACAAACAAACTGTACGTTTTAAATTTTCATGTAGGTACTATACAACACAACAGTTACTTGAATTCAATATTTAACTGCCTGAAACTTTCTATGCCAAAATAATAAACACAAACATACAAATTCAAACACAGGTCTTTACATTTTGTTGGCTCAAAGCAGATTTTTTTCGGGCTGTAACAGTAAGTTAAAAATTACATACTGAATGGAAGTGAAATCATTAAAAAAGTTTACTTATAGTAATGTCTGTGTATATGTGTGTATGCACAAATCAAATTAAATTAAAACATGAAAAGCTTGCAAGTATAAGCCATATTGGTTTCTTTTTTCAGAAACATAAGTATACTTATATTATGTACATGTTACTAAAAAAAAACGTATTCTTATATTTTGAGGTTAAATCTCAGGCATCCACAATGAAATAGTTACTTTCAAAATGTCATATATGATTTGAAAGTGATACGTTCATGTTCAGGCTAGTCACAACACAAACACTGTTAAAATACAACCCGTATTTCTACAACTCTACAAATATCAGAGAGGAATTCCAGAGGCACCCAATTTTTCCCATTTTTTGTAATCATTTCAGCGGCAACAAAGCCGCTATTCCCGTTCAAATAAAATAGCAGACACAGACAAAATAATATAGAGACACGTTACTTTCTACTTGTTATATAAACTATTTCGTCAATCATATGATTTCTTTTTCGGAGCAATTCACAGATCGGTATGATCGTAACTCACAACATTGTTTGGCTCAACGCATCAGCATTTAACGTGATAATGCGCTCCGCATACTGGGCACGCTGCCTTCTGGCAGGGCTAGAGCACTTAGGTTATCCCTCTGTTTCTATAAAAGATAGAAGTAGTCCTAATTTTAATTTTAAGCTATAATGGACAAAGCACATCCACTATAGCTTGATAATGTTGACAGCAATCATACTTCAAATTCTCTGAAAATCGTAAAAATGTATGTAGATGACAGTTGTGAATATTATTATTGGCTGTCCCTATAGTTAACAATAAATAGAGAACAAACTATAAATCATAGTTTAAAAAGTTATAAAAAATAAGGTGTCTATAAGTCTGATATCGTTGAGCAGCAGCAGCGCTCGGCCTGGGCGAAATAACGAGCGACTATTGAAAAAGTTTCAATAATTGTTCGGCGCACAATGGCGGGACGTGCGCTGGATGCACACTGGACGCAAATGGATACTCTCATGTGGCCGCATGTAGGTATAACGTGTTTGTATTGCCTTATATGTAATGCAGTAGATACATTAATTCAGAAATCAGGAAAGGAAAAAAATGCAAAAGAAATACATAAAACTAGTTACAGGCCCGCTGCTACAGACGAATCTTAAACATATCTAGCCATTTTTTGTAAATTCACTAAGAAAGTAAGCAAGTACGCTTTAAAGTGGTAAATTCTCGGCCATATTATATAAAATCTTAGATTATTAAAAGCTTTACGTTACGTATTTGTTTATGTTTATTCATATATATGTATAGTAGTATAAACCCTTTGATCTTTTTTTTCATTATTTTATTTAATATCTTAAACACCTCGTCCTACTCACTTAATTTGAAGATTATATCCCTGCCAGATTGGTTGCTTGGAAGAAATCGCTCTTAGCGATAGTTTTTTTGTATTGTTTTTATATGTGGTGATTTAATAAAGAATTTATCTATCTATCTATCTACATGGCCTGGCCATGGTTAGTGTTTTGAAACCATGGAATCGAGAAGTTATAGGCGCACCCCATCATAAACCCATCATCACTAAACAGCAGGGGATTTACGGGCCATCGAGTTATTTATGTCAAATATACTGTAGAAAGCTTTTAGAAGAAAATATTTTTCTCTTTTTAAACTTGATAGCCTAACGCTTCACAACTACACGCCTGATGCTAAGCAAATAATATAATAAATAATAGTTACACAATTATAAATGGATTTGGCCTAATATAACAAATTACAATAAAATAGAATCGACTTCAATAATACATAGAGGTAAAATTTTTGGAGTCGAGTTAAAGTTTCGCTATTTTTTTAACAAATCAATCAAAAATCCCTTGTAAGAGACCTTTTTAATGCAGATTACTGTATAGGTACATAAGTTCACGTGGCGCCACTAGTTATTGATAAATAGTATGCTTGAGTTGGTACTCACTCGCCCAGTTCAAGTAGATAGGTGCACCACGTTTACATTACGTGATGTTCTGTTATATTTGCACTATCTCTCTGACCATGTTTGTATTAGAGTACGTGGTCTGTTGCTTGCGAATGACACGTTGTATTGTACACTGTTTTGTTGTTTTTATTATACACCGATGATTTATAAACACACGGGTTGCAAGTTTTGTAAATAAAGGAGAAATGTGTAATTCTTGCACAAATTCAGCAGATTACATGGGTTAAGGATATGTTGTCAAAAATCAAAATTCAATGTAGGTTAATTCAACGTTATTATAATAAATCTCAAAGGGCTCTAGACGAGCGCGTCTATCTCATAAAAAATATCTCTTTTTATTATCATGACTCTATTATGTGACCCTCAATTCAAACTCCTAAAAACTAGATATATTAAATATTGCAACATATCGAAACCTTAAAAAACAAGAGGCAATCACAGTATTTATATTCATCAGTTATTTGGCCAGTAAATCACCTGAAACGATGCCCGCATAAACTACTTTGTGGTAAAAAAGAGCAAGCCCGTAATAGAGAATCTATCTATATATATAAAACTCAAAGGTGACTGACTGATTGACTGACTGACTGATATAGTGATCTATCATCGCACAGCCCAAACCACTGGACGGTTTGGGCTGAAATTTGGAATGAACGTAGATGTTATGACGTAGGCATCCGCTAAGAAAGGATTTTTGGAAATGCTACTTTTAAAGGGGTGATACAAGCTTTACTTCTTAATGCGAGCGAAACCGCGAGCACCCACTAGTACAATATATTGACGAACTATTTACTACAGTAAAAAGTGTACTAATTATTTAATCAAGTTAACTACTCTCATATTTACATTATATCATACGTCGCTACGAACTTGCTACGAGCACATCAACACCGCTACGAACACCATCGTAGTTAATAAATCAACCAAATGTCTAAATCCTCTCGTCACAATGGATGGCTTCACATAAAATACTATTCAAATCCTCATATTCTAGTATTGCTACGTACTGTGGATGTGCTGACGCTTCGTTTGTGCCTATCGAAACGAATGCGCCTGGATAAATCGCGCTCGCAACGATTTCAGCGCACAGAAAACACCAAGCTATGTAAATATAGGTATATACACATATAATACCCCGACAGGTATTCATATACTACACATTTGCATAGCATTGTAATACATAGCGATGTTCGCTGAACAGTAACATAGTAATTGAATTGGATGGCGGTTGGAAAGCTAACTTGTTCAGTCTGACTTTACAAATGGAAGTGAATAAAAAGGAGTTTTTTTTAATGAACTACAATAAAATAAGCAAGATCAAACGTATGAACAAACGTATGTGTGGGTATTGTGATAACAAAGGACTTGTAAACAAAAGCTTGCAAAATTATTTATAATTTTCTCCTAAAAAATATAGACGTAATTTTAATATCAATATGTACGGATAAGAACGTTTCCTCAAAGGAACTATTTATAGGCATAAAGGTTAACAAGTAAGAGCATTTTACTTATAAGTACCTGGTAACTTTTATCCAAAGCCGGGATTAGAGTTTTTGTCAAAGCCTGTCGTTGATATCGAAATGTTGTCAAAGTAACAAGTTTCTGTATAAGTTATTGCGAGTTAGAGCTCATCTTTGTTATACTATATTGACAACTACAAAGCTTCGCCGCAACTTCTCGAATCGTGGCGTTTTAGATGGATAAGAGTCAAGTTTTGGTTACGTAATATCCTTTTGAACAGTTGATAGTTTGAGTTCTTGCCTCCAATTTGCTTACAATATTTTATATGTATTTTAAAATGTTTTTCTCTTCCTTTTAGAGAGATAGAGAATCAAAGAATACTATTACCCTTTGTAGAGAATAAACAACAGTTTTTGAATAATATAAAACAACAGACGAATCAAAACAGAGATTATAGAAGTCAATAAAAAAAAGCGACCTTCTCTGTAAATGGTAAAGGTAAGGTTAGACTTCCAGCTTTCATATTCCGACTTTTGCAACACGTGTAGTTAAATTAGATTGTCCCGTGGCACGGAGCGCGTATAATGGAGTTTACCTTCGAGTGCTGTCGATAGTGGTTTTCAATTTTTCACCCAAACTCCACATTTCAAAGGTAAGCCACTTTTACGCGGGAATATTACGAGTTAGCATAGCAAAAGGTATAAAATGCAATATTTCCGTGTAAAATAAACGTACCTACTTACAAATTTTATTATCTTGTGCAAGTGAAACGTGTTTGACGTTTGGAGTGCATAGTATGTTATTACTACTAGCATTTTGACAGACATAGAAGTACTTACAATAAATATTATCGTACACAAATGTCACGATTACATCGTGTCTAGCTTGCAGGACCCTAGTCACGTTCTAACAAAACCCACATCTGCTCATCTCCCTTACTAACGTTACCATCGCATTGTAATTCAAAAGCGCGCTTTAACGTCCGACTCTGAAGCATAGTGCTTACGTGCGTAACGCGTAACTCGTCGCTGTATTTCGAATATACATAACAAGCTACGTATTTTATAAGCTAGTGTAGCTCGGCAGTTTTAGCGTCTGCTTTTCATTTTGATGCATCCCGGTTCGTATCCGGCGCTACCATTGACTTCTAATTTTAAGTATATGTGAAGGTGTGGGCTTGCACTCGCTTAACGCTGAAGGAAAACATCGTGAGGAAACCGACATGTTTGAGGACCACAATATCCGAGGACATGTGTCTTCCGTGTAAGGACCTGGGCGCCCACCACGATGTATCTGCCCAAGAGTACTCCCCTAACGAATTCATTCTGCGGGGGAATCACGACCCTCAGTCATAAGGAAATACGATTCAAAGACACGTAAGTTTACGGCGTACTGTTCCACAAGTGAGTTAATTAGGTATTCGTATACGCAGCCGCGTATCACCGAGTGGCTGCTATTTAGGCTCGTGTGTTAACGCCGTAACTACCCTCATTTGGCAGCGCCGGTATGTGTTCAGTGGCCCAAGTTGTGTGGAAGTTCGACAATGCTTCATTAATGACACGCGGTCGACTTGCCGACAGGAAGTCGGAGATTTAGACGTGGGTAGTTCGGGAAGTTCTACGGAACATAGATTCGACTGTTAAATACTCGTATATTATACTACAAAATGTCAGTTTTATTTCAAAATATTCTTATGCTTCTGACATTCGTGGTTTTCCACAGAGTTAAAACTTGAAACTCAATGGACGAACTCAGCGATTTTACATGTCCCAAATAATTTTAGCAACCAATGTAGAGGTCACTACATATTTCACGGCTTCCCTTCTAATCTTTGAAAATTTAAAAACATGAAAGTACGTATGCGTAACTTACAAACCCGTAACACGAACAAACAAACCGGTTGGCTCGCATACATATTTACCAAGAGAATAAATTATAACCGCTCCCGCGGGACGTCTTACATAAAGTATAACACTAGGAGCCTGCCTGGCATTCATTAGGCTACGTAAATATTTTACCAACTTGTTCCGAGGTTTAGTGAGCACACAGCTTAGCGATACTACAACCGTGGTCAAGGACTTAGCATAGCTTTATGAGTTTAACTGGTTTAGCTTGCAGCGACCCGCGGTGTTACTCGTGCTAATCCCTAATAATGCCTAAGTGTTAAGTGGATTTGCTAAACAGACGCTTTAGTTATGCAAGGTGGTAGTCACAAGTTTCGGAAAGTAAAACAAAACACAATCCTTGACATTGGTATTTGCACGGCGTGTTAGTATAAGCGGCTTATTCAACAGAAGCCAAACTGTGTGACACCGGTTTCCAAGCAGCCAAGTTCCAATTGGCTAACCTCCCCCTCCCCCCATGATAGCAGTCCCCCCCTCCTCAGATCGAAGCAGAAGCCGCAGGGCACGTGTAATGATAATTTTATTTTCCATGCTTGGGCGTAACTCAGTTTGCTCGCGAGCAATAACACGCTCCGCTGCTAATTTTCCAGCGAACCTCGTTATATGTCCAACTTTCATGGGACGAAAATAAATCCCGATCTGCCAAGTTTTATTAGCGCAGAAACTGGTTATGATGATGTCAAAACTCAATCGTAATACCAACTTTTTTATTTCCAGCTCGTATTTCAGTAATAAGATGAAAAATGATTATTTAAGTCAAAATAATTCATCATAATACACGCATCTAAAAACACGCGCTATGCGAGCATATATTATATGCTCGCATAGCGCGTGTTTTTAGAGAATACTGTGATTACTTTTGTAATGAAATAGTATAGTAATAGTATCTTTATTGTAGGTCCATTTATTTTTGTTTTTGATATTTGTTATTCCAGAAATAATTTTCAGTCGTTTTAGTATTATGATGAATTATTTTGACTTAAATAATCATTTTTCATCTTTTCATTGTTTTATACAGATGTGTGTCTCTTCAAAGTCTATTTCAATTACTATAATGAAACTATTAGGTTCATTTTTAATTAGCACATAATCAGGTATAATAAGACTTTAATAATTTCTACATTGTTTTGTGTCCAGGAGACGCTGACGAGCATGGGCTGCCTTCAGAAAAGGACAAGGGCTGCGACACCAACCTCTACCTGTACCATGTAAGTAACATTTATCAATAGTTTTTATCTTCAAAGCAATCAGTTACTTGCAAGAGCAGTAGAGCTTAATAACGAATCTATGTGTACTGATCGAAGGATCAAATACGTCAAATAGTAGTATTGTGATTTGTACGTGGATCCATTTTAGGAGCGGATATAAAATAATATATATCAGGTGTATACAAAAACTATAGAAATGTTTAATAACATCGTTTTTTTGCTAAATCAGCACTCGATTAAAATATTTTACTTGCCATTTCTTATAACATCAGCTCATTTATGCAGAAAATTACTCTCCCCTTTTACCTTATTTCTACCTTCGCACTAATATTATATTTAGGGCGATTTGGAAGGTTTCTGTAGCCACAGGATCTGTTAATTATTTACCGTGTTGGAGCCCAAAGTAACGGTGGCGGGGCGAAGTAACGGCGTAACGCCGTAATCCGTATAACGGCGGCGGGTGGCCTTGGAACTCTCGCTGAATTTACGTTATTACACTTATTTAATGTTTGCTGCGGGGTACAGCCAGCAACACATGTTGGGGAACAATTTAAACAATAGCTGTTTTACTTGTTTGGTTAAGTTCGCGAAATATAATTTAGAAGGGAAAAAATGTTGTTGCCATGTTCCCGATTTCACGGAGTGGGCTCAAAAGTAAGGTTTATTTTTGTTGAACTATCTAAAATGATCAAAGCCTTGCTACTCACATTGATCCGGGTTAAACATGAGCTTTTCAGATTGATCTAACTTAATAACTGTAGAGCAATTTTGTAAATTTTTCTTTCACAAACGACTCGGCCTTTAAATAATTTGTAAATATTTGTCACATTTAAAAAAACAAAACGAGAACAACCTTACCGATGTAATCTAAATCAGTATCGAAGTTTGAGCACATAAAATACTGTGTTGTATTGATCCCGGCGCCGGTACTTGGTTTTAGAAGTGTCGTAAAAGTCTCGGAACTGAGGTAAAGTTGCAGTTGGTTTGTGCCTCTGGAGCCGTCAATAAATAATAAATTCTTGAATATATTTACTTTATCGAGACATAAGTTATCGCACCCTCTAATACTCTTTGTTTGTTATACTTACTGTGGCTTGAAAATGTAACAAATATCGTCGAATCATACCATAAAATAAAAATAGGTATCTTCTTGGTAAATCAGGCAACAGCAATGTTTCACATCAGGAACGATATAGTCAAATAATGCCAAGCTATACCATGTAAAAAAAACGAAAATACATAAATTTAGCGGTTTGTTCATGTTTCTTCCTCTTTCACGCAGAAACGGAGTTATTTCCCTATTTTCTATCAAAATTGTTTATTTAAAAATAATGCTAATTTTAGTTTGACTGTTACCACTACTAAAAAAATAATCAGAAGTGAAATTGAAATGCCCGTCATCAGCTGTAGTCCAACTTAAATTTCAACTTTAAAGTTTTCATCAAGCAAGTTTCTAGAACGGTTATGGTTAATAATAAATTCATTTTAAACCTCCAAAGTGTCACTGTGAATTCAACTCGTAATTTGTAAGAAAGGATTAAAGCTTTGTGATGTTAGGTCATTCATTATTCAAGAGAAAAGAGAGAATTTTCATAATATCCATAATCTGTGTCAGGGGCAGACGAAAATATTCAGCCACCGTATTTTATTAGCTAAATGTATTTTGAACATATTTCATTAAACCCAGGTTAAGTGTATCGTAAATCGTGTTGCGACTGTTCTTCAATTTAAATCAAATGTTTTATTATTTAAGAACAACAAAAAATAAATGAAAATAAATACAAATTATTTGTCAAAAATGCGCATTTTTTTGCTTTAATCACGATTACACAGTTGTTGTACGACTAAATATACTTATTGTATGCACGTGATGATTGCCATGGATGAAAAAACATCCACATCTACTTAATTCTCAAACAATATATTCCATATCAATTCGAAAGTTCGCGAGCAAACTATTCCAATGCTGCAGATCTGAGATATCCCTTATTACCGTACCTACTTGCATTCACATATGTGTTTCTCGATAGCCCGTAGCGAGCATACCACTCTCAAATCAGCCGTCGCGTAGCGGTCCGTAGCTCGTAGCGAGTTCGTTACGGCGTAGCACTTCAATTTCTTGCGCTATTTCTTCGCCTTACCCGCCTCACTTGTTATCGGGCCGGTAGTTAAAGTTACATTTTGCTCGGTTAAGTAAACCCAACTTAATTCCTTCCGCGCTTAAAAGTAATTGCTCTCTTGGCAAAGTTTCCTATTAGCGGAATTGACTCCCGGAATTTTGTGTTGAGTTTTAGTGAATATTATTTTAACACAACGCTAAAATTAATACATCAGCTTTACGGTTCCTTATATTTAAGGCCACGATATTTCACCCGAAAACGCTTTGCGCTTGGAAAAATGCCTACAGTTGCTTTTTGGATGCAACTCCACGCCGCATAAACATGAGAGCAAGGGCGAGCATCGCGCGCATAGCTCCGGCCGACGAGTCTTGTCCACACGCAAACAAATTTGCACAGTTTGAGCAGTTTTGCACACGTTTTTGACGAAATAAATTCATATAAAATCAGCAATTCAGAATATTCTATTTATAGTTTTCTACTGCTCTAAATAATAACATTACCTTTTAGATATAATTAAATTGGTTTAAATTTCTGTACTTCTTTTAAAAAAAGAGGTGAAAACTATTTCAAACAACTATTTTTAAAAAAATAAAACTATCAAGCGAAGTATTGTGTTTTGGCGTTTTTTATTGTCTTAACAATGAATCAAAATTATATAAACTGAAAAAAATGTAGCTTTATCTTATATACTTCTATTTTATTTGATTTTTATGAAATGTCGATTTCACATAGCACCCCGTCTTAATTAATGATCGCAAAATTGTATGGTTGCGCGAGTTTGTTATTATGTCGCGGTTTGACACTTTATAATATGAAATTGAATATTTTTACGTTGATCCTGATCATCAAAATGTTTGAATAGTTTTTTTATTTGCTTTAAAATCTAGACTTATTATTAATAAATGTGACGTATTACTTTTGCCCGGTTTGAAGCGAGCAAAACAACCAGGCTCATATAGTAATGGCAAACTCCCGCAGAGAGCAGTAATGCTTAACTAAGCACACTAATAAAACACAATAAAAGAGCATTTACATTAGAAGCACTCACCTCTGGCAATTACTTTGATACATAGCGTATTATAGCGGGAATAAATACCAGCAGGTGGGCCACAGTAGCTTTCTATTTGTTTCTACTGTTACAACGCAGAGCTTAGGTACAAGGAAAAGCTATAAATCAAGCAATTCCATTACGGATTTGTGGATACAAAATGTTTGTTTTCTAGAACATATCGTTACTCCCTTAAACGTTGATACAAATTTACAACACCCATGATGAAAAAGCAGCGAAATTCTTTTTTTTTTCATTTCGTTAATTTTGCTCGTTAGAAAACTTATACATAACCTCATAATATAGCAAATTATGACTCACACAGTAGATATGACAATTGTCGAATTTGAATACGATGTTTTATGCAACGTGGTGCAAAAACGTGTGAAATGAAAAAAACACTCACCATACTTTACCCTAGCTATGTTATCATTTATACGCAAGAATAATAAAGGCATGCGCACACTGGCGCGGCGGCTGCGACGCGAGCCAAGAGATCATTACACCTCATGCGGGTAGTCGTATATAATTCACGCGCCATTTGCACGCCACGAGGCTTCGGGGCCTACTCGCCTAGATTGCACGAAGAAATGGTTTTTTTGCCAGTTTTGTTAATCTACCCTACAATGGAACGCACTCGAAACCCCGCTGAATGGAAAATTAAGAGCTGAAAAATGAACAACTTGTATATGCGAGATCATAACTAATTACTCAGTCTAAAATAGCGAAATGTGACACACAAATTAGTATGCTAAAAGCTTTCAACTTTTCTTTATAGCTTTGATGAATATTAAAACGCTTTTAAAACGCTATATCATATTTAAATAGCGCCTAACTGTGGTCGCTCATCTTGTTAGAGTCGGTTTGCGGAGCTCTCACGCTGCGCAAACAACTCCCTAATTCCGCCACCGAGCCAAGCATATTGAATTACACCATTAGGCGGAAACATTCGCCAACTTTAATTAACGGTATATGTTAACCTGTAGTGATGTACTGCTAGTGATGTCGCGTGTACTTATATCCGGCCGGATATTGGCTCGGGAAGACGGCCTCGATCGGCGAAGCACCCTACAGGCGAGGGCGCTTCATGCCATGTCAAGGCTGGCCGTGAGACCCACCGAAAGGAATGCGAGTTTGCTTTAAAACGTCTTCATTGAGGTCAAGCGCTACCACTTGAGCGACTTGACTTTGATTTCAGATAATGGCTTATACACACAATCATTACGCAAATGAACGGTTGACTTCTAAAATTAAGCGCTTTCAATGCTAAGTGTTTGTTTACCCAAATTGGATGGACTGCACTGAATCAGTTATTCATTTTCAATCGTGATTCAATATTCGACAAATGTGCTGAATTTGCTGGCGAGTGCTCGTCTAACCGTAGCATTGATTGGTTTAGAGCTGACGAGTTCAGATTTCACTGTGTTCTGTGAATGCTAGTTCGCGTCGACGGCAATCTAGGCGGTGGCAGTCAGACCTGATGGAACCGCATTGGAAGTGGCTCGAACAAAGAACTTCATTACGTTCACTTGGAACATTGGCGCCTGTTGCCAAATAAAGTGGCGAATGATGTCGACACGATAAATGAGAACAAATAGGAAGAACAAGCAATAAATTGTTTGTTGTACGGCTTTGCTTTACTGCCCGACATAAATTACAGCCCGTGTTTAGGACAATGATCGCTCTCTAAATGGGCCTTTTTAATTTCAGTATTTCCTGTAAACAATTTCAGCAGAGAAATTGCTTATTTTATTACTCTGTTTGAACATCAGGCAAGATACAATAATACTAAGACAGATTTTTTATACCAGACAAGAGATGATACAATGTTTGTGTGAGTAAAGATGAGTAGGTATTGGGTAAGTATATTGTTTAAATTATTACATCTCCTACTAATAATTATACCTCGTATATCCAGACCATTATCATAATCTTATCTTAGAAGCAATATAATAAAGTAAAAAGTATAAAATACATTACAACATCGCCGGTACATTCAACTGTGAGAAGTCAATAAACTATTCCTAATACTCAGTTGAAATGTCAAAGACCAAGGTGACCGGGTAAAGGAGAGCTTGTCCTTTTCCATTGAATAAGCAGAAAATCAAACTGTTTGCCAAGTTTACTTCGTGTTTACTTTCACGGCGTAGAATACAGATTTGTAAAGGACGTTCTGTCGCTCCTTCACCTTTTATTGAACCCGAGCGCGCCATGTCGAACGAAATGAAAACCAACTTATCGAATATGAAAATCCATTTCAAATATTCTGATCCGTTTACTCGAGATTGCTCTAAATTCTGGTTACGAGAGCTGCGAGTTTTCGCATAGGTACATTTCGCAGCGGGCCGTATCCGAGGGAGCGTACCTCGCAATATATGTAGATGGTTAGGCGGGCGAGTGGAGCGACCGAGCGACGTGCGCCAGCCGGGCCCACCTCCGGCTGCCGCGCGCAAGCCGATGCAAATGGCGCGTAAATAAAATACGAGAGTTCCAGCTCGAGCAGTGACGTAACCCAGCTGATCCGCTCCTCGCATACGGAAATCCGATTTCAATGCAATTTTACTGAGATAAGAATTCGCAAGCGACGTCTTCTCAGAGCATTAAGCTCTGAATTTATTTAACACATTATTATACGACTTTATTTCCCGTTAGGAGTGCGAATACACCTGCAAGATTCCATTTTTCTTTACGAACGGCGTCCATATTTCACGTTCAAGACGTGATCCGGTCCCTAATTCACGTCGGAGCCTCACTCGTGAACTTTTGACGACGAGATTAACTTCACTTGGAGAAATCGAAAGTTGTTGAATTATTATCGATAACTGTCCCTTCTCTGCGGATTATCGAAGATGGGTGAATATTGAACGCTTTTTATCCAGTTTTTAGCGATTGAGGTAAAACTTTAGGGTCGACGGCGAGTTTCCGCTTTTGTTCGCACTTATTATGATAAAACTGAAGATGGGAAAGAGTAAATCCTTTTTCTTACAGCTCTTCACAAGTTTTACAAGGATAGCTTATTTAAATATATAATATCTGTCTCGCACCCTTACTATAATAGAGTTGCGTACAGAACTACCTTATAACGTAACCCTCTTCTAACGACATCTCTTCCTCCTCCAGGACGAGATCGAAGACCGGCCGCGCGCGGCGACGTTCCTCAGCTCGCTGGCGGACTACTCCAACACCATCCCGACGGCGTCCGCAGCAGACCCCGACGCCCCCAAGCCAGCGCCGCCCGCTCGCATGGGCACCCTCATCGGCGTCTTCCTGCCCTGCATCCAGAACATCTTCGGCGTCATCCTCTTCATCCGTCTCACGTGGGTGGTGGGCACCGCCGGTGCTATACAAGGCTTCCTCATTGTGCTTATCTGCTGCTGTACGGTGAGTACCTCTACATACATTATGTACTCTCATATAGTAATATCGTATAATATTTACTCTCAATTTGTAAGACAGGCTATAACTCGTGTAACAATGCAATTATGGTTGTATCTAGGTATTTTATTTTATACAAGAATATAAACATGCTTCTACAAAAACTCCTTAAAAAGATAAGCACTGCAAAGCCATCCCAAATCTATTTACATAATAAAATATTTATTATATTTTGTATTTCCTTGTAAATCATAACCAAATTCAATAAAAAGGCCGACAGAACCTCTAGGGGCCCTATCTGTTACAACAGGCCGTGATTACATTTCTTACGCTACATGGCCTGCCTGTATTTCTCTAGAGGCCGCATCACTTTATCCAGTACTATGTCCATTTTCTTGGGCGCCACCAACTTATCCAATTTAACTTGTCTGTAGATTATCTGCACCCGCCCCAGTGTCTCGGGGAGCAGTTAATAAAAGTCAGGGATTATCTAGGGCTCTGCAGTCTGTTATCCCTTGTCACCTGCTCAATAAAGAGTCCCAGATAAAAATAGAGGCCGTAACTTTTAGTTGTCGGGCCGAGAAAGGCGTGAAATACGGTAGAGCCCTAAACAGCAGCTCAGTGTATGGATGCTCGCTGGCGGCACATTATGCGACCGCCTTTATCGGTCCATTGTCGTACCATTGTATATTAATGCTATAAAAAAGGCAGTTGACTCACCGAACGTGATGTGGGTTCACTTTCTTATTTTTTTAGGCATTTTTGACTGGATCATATAACGGTTATTTTTATTGGCAACGGCAATGTGCCTACGGAATTGAGTCCTGGTATTTACTACCTCGTCTGGTTATTCGACTGTATAGATTTTATACTTGTTCTATTTTTAGAAATCTGTATAGAGTTCATAGTTTTGGAACCTGATTATTACGACTTTCAAGAAAAATATCACATTACTAGGGATCCCAGAAATATGCAAGGCATGACATTTATCAACATTGTGTAATTTTTTTGTATTTTTCAGACTATGCTTACAGCGATATCAATGTCTGCGATCGCAACGAACGGTGTGGTACCAGCGGGCGGGTCATACTTCATGATCGGTCGCTCGCTGGGCCCCGAGTGCGGGGGAGCGGTTGGCATGCTGTTCTACACGGGCACCACGCTGGCGGCAGCCATGTACATCGTCGGCGCGGTGGAGATAGTGCTGGTACGTGAGCCTTGAAAACCAGTAAAGTATCTAGGTATCTACTGGAGGATCATATTGTGCCTATTATCAGGTCTTAGCTCGCCTATTGGACACGGATTGGCAAATCTCATAGGACTAGAGCTGGGCTTTTAATAATACAGCAAATTACAGGTATTCTCAACCATTACTGGCACTGTTTCAGCCACTGAATTTAAACTACAACAAAATTTTAACTGCACTAAAATTGTATAACATGCATATGCCAACAAAACACATCAGTTTAAAATTCACAACACAAACACCAGTCATAGTGTAAAGCGAGTCATGAAATCTGTTGGACAAGTTAACCAATCAGCAAGGAAAATTTAATTAATTTTGTACGAGCGCTACAGAATTGAGAGAGGTATTTGAATTTGTAATTTATTCCGTCCAGTTCCCAAATTATACACTCCGCTCGGCTAGTCCCCGGGGCTTCCCAGCGTTTTGTTCGATACAGCAAGAGGTTGTTACCTAATATGTAGGTACCTATCTACCTACAGAACGCTGTCGAGCTCGGCTTTACAAATGAACGACTGACAGGACATCGTAAACATGAGAGATAGGCGTGAGCTCAGGAAGGCTCAGGGATAGGTTTTGATCGCAAGGGACACAAAGAAAAGTTATGTCGGAAATCAACCCACGAAAGTGAAACCAGGTGTAAAATTGATATAATCTCCTAGACAGGTAGCGGGACGAGACAATTCGTCGTATAAGTTGATGGGACGGAGGAGGCCGGCGCGGTCAGGTGGCTGCACGCGCCTCTCTCGGGACCCTATTTGGTATTTAATGCCGACAGTTACCCGGCAGCCGCACCGGGATACAATATATAACACACAATATGAACCCTCCGTGTGCAGGTCGGGGTAACGGCTTCGCCTATTAAACACAATGTCTAACCTTCGTCGCGTATAATATTTCAAACCATCGCTGCAATGAAGCAAGAAATAAAACCGCCTAAATTACCCATTTATTCACGTAATGGCCGCTTCAATTATCTCAACTTTTCAACGTTACGTTTGCGTAAAAAAGTAGCTGTGATTTGTGAATGTTAATGTCGGTCGGCTGCGTTATGGGCGATCTAACTTTTCGGAGCAACGTAAATCACTTTATTAAAACTTACTAAAAAGTTAATTGTTATTAGGTGTAAACAATTGAACTGGGATATTTGCACTGTATTTTGTCAAGACAATCATTTTACCACAAGTGCCACTCCAAAGAAGTACCTACACAGGCGTTAATTCAAATAAAAGCTTTCCGAACTACCTCTCAAGAAAACGAAGAAATAGATGACAGTGCTTGAACAATTTAACTGTGCGAACCAATTAGCCAGAACGTTCTAGAAGGTGCTAGGTGGCGCCGCCATTGGATGCGACCACAGTTGGCAACTCCGCGGTAACAAGCTGACTCAATGAACGCTTTAACAACGAGAAATTGTACGAGTAATCTAGCTGACGCTTAGTTTTGTCGTTGTTTCGTACTCGTTAGTATAAGAATAAACTAAATTGATTTAACTACGTTCATATATGTTTTTTTATAGCACGTTTTCAACAGTTTAACAGCGAGTTTTATTACGTAAAGATGCTTATCTGCTACCCCAAGCCTTTTATTCGCATTTATTAGATACAAATAATACCTTCTACATGTTGCACGTTCTACGAGCACAGTCGCAATTAGCAGTTTCGGTGCAGTGTACCTACGATACTTTAGCCGACAGCTATCAATTTGCTAACTGCTAGAGTCGGCTGCTCCAGTCAGGCCCGCTGGCAACAGTTGCACTGGTATATTACTCTATGAGTTGCACGTCCCACTTCATTTGTTGCAATCCCGTGCACATTCTCTAGAACATTCTGTAACATTGTGCTGTCATCAATTGCCACTACAAGCCAATCTTGATTGGCTGGAGCTTCTTCGAGAATTCCGAGTTAGTTGAGATAAGGAAATCGATTGCTAAATGCACGGTGGTAATTAATCGGCTACTTTGTTAGTGAGTTTTGTGAATGTAATATATAGACAGTTAAACAAATACAAAGCAACAGTTTTTAACTCTTACTCTCGAATTTAATAAACCAAAGCGATGTTTTCCTTGAATATAAAAAATTGTGTCATTATTTCTTTTTTTAAGCTTGATAGGCTCACGCTGGACTTCAGCTCGCCTGATGTTAAGTTAAAGCTTAACTTACTCTATTTAGCTTTACTTTCTGTTTCATTAATAAGTATTAATTTACTCAAATTTCACCATGAACCCACAAAAATGTCTTCATAAAGATCCGTTTCTCCATATGTTCAATTCCAATCACCAACTCTTATAATCATTACTCTTTCAGACGTACATGGCCCCCTGGATATCGATATTCGGCGACTTCACGAAGGACCCCGAGGCGATGTACAACAACTTCCGCGTGTACGGCACCGGCTTGCTGCTGGTTATGGGCATGGTGGTGTTCGTCGGCGTCAAGTTTGTGAACAAGTTCGCGACCGTCGCCCTCGCCTGCGTCATCCTGTCCATCAGCGCCGTCTATGCTGGCATCTTCGTCAACTTCAACGGAAACGATAAGCTTCAGTGAGTTTTTATAGAATATAAATAAGTACACTTTCAACCTTACAGTAAAATACAGGCAACAATCGGATACAAAGTGGAAGGTTCATTACAAAAAGGTTTGCGCAAATACACATGGAAATATAGTTTGATGAACAACGTTGACCATACAAATACCTACGGTCATTTTCATTTTAAAAAAAGCATCATCTTTCTAGATCATTTTCAATTATTATTTATATTATTTTTTTGTGTAATCTATACCGTCCCATCTCAAGGCGAAACAACGACTCCTTGGATCGCCTTGTTGTTCAAGGCAGAGTAGAAGGCTCTAGACCGCGTGGACGATTTCCGATGCGATGGACCGATCAAGTGAAGGCAATGGTGGGCGGCCCTGTGCATGAGTGCACCAGACTGACCAGCAGCAGGGAGAGATGGCGGGACATCGTGAGGCGAGCTACATCTGCCACCCAGAACAATACTACATGCTGACCACGACTACTCTGCCAAGAGTGTTACGACTGAGAAGAAGAAGAAGAAGAAGATACCGTCCCACTACTGAGCAAAAGATATTGCCCGATTTCTTTAAGTTTTCCCTAACTTAACCATTTTTTTTTATGGAATCTATTCACTAAATTATTATTTTTTATTCCCAGAATGTGCGTGCTGGGCAAGCGGCTGCTCAAAGACATCCACATCTCCAACTGCACGAAGGACGTGGGCGGGGAGCTGTACCAGGTGTTCTGTCCCAACAACACCTGTGACCCCTACTACAAGGCTCACAACGTCAGCATTGTTCAAGGAATCAAGGTAACTTACCGCTTACCATTGCAATCAAGTCCTAAGCCCCCAAAACGTTTCGCGCGCGTTGTGGCGCCTCCAGAACAAGATAATGCCATCTTTGCCAGCCTTAGGCCGTCACTGCAGTTTAAAACCTAATTTAACCTTATTGTTACAGGGCCTGTCTAGTGGCGTATTCTTCGACAACTTGCAAGATTCCTTCCTCACCCTGGGCCAATACATCGCGTATGGCAAGGAGCCCGATGACATTGAACAATTGGAACGACCCACCTACAACCAGATAGCAGCGGATCTCACAACTACCTTCACCATACTTATTGGCATCTTCTTCCCTTCTGTGACTGGTAAGATATTCCTCCCAGGTTATAACAACGGCTAGCATATGTATATATTAAACTACATTATAATTGTTAGCGCCAATTTAACATTAATTATAAACTGATTGACATGTCTATGCACCTTTCTGACGATTTATAGATGTGTTCCCGTTTCATATTTTTACATGTTTTTGCTTTAAAAATGTAAATAGATAAGTACATTAATCTTATTCCGTTTAAAGTGACGATGGCACGAAACCAGCGCCGTCTTTCCCCACTTTTAATCTTCGCATTGTCCCCAGGAATAATGGCTGGTTCGAATCGATCGGGCGACTTGGCGGACGCCCAAAAGAGCATCCCTATCGGAACGATCTGCGCGATCCTGACCACCTCCACCGTGTATCTATCATGCGTGCTGCTGTTTGCGGGGACTGTCGACAATCTACTGCTGCGTGATAAGTTAGTACAAGTCAAAAAGTTGTCTTGAAACCATGCTCAAATAACCGTCCAAAAATCATAATCGTTACATTAAATTTATTAACAAATACTTTTTTTAAAGTACAATAATGATTTACAAATCAATTATAAAAATGACTGAAGTTTGATGGTAGAAAATCGTAAAATTGCTAAGGTTACCTGTACGAGTTAATGTCTAAGTAAGACATTAACTCGTACAGGTAAGTAGTACTAGTAACAGGTAGTATTTAATTAATCTAATTCTTCAGGTTCGGTCAGTCGATCGGTGGCAAACTCGTGGTGGCCAACATGGCGTGGCCAAACCAGTGGGTGATCCTTATTGGCTCCTTTCTCTCGACCTTGGGCGCTGGTCTTCAATCCTTGACGGGAGCTCCGCGACTTCTACAGGCTATTGCGAAGGACGAGATCATACCTTTCCTGGCACCGTTTGCCGTGTCTTCTAAGCGGGGTGAACCAACTAGGTAAGTGTTGACGTGAATCCATATGTAAGGCAAATTAAATTTAGTTCGCTTTGTTTTTTCTTTTTCTAAGCTGCAAACAATGGTCTTATGCAATTTGATTTATTCCAGGGCCCTGCTCCTGACCATGGCTATCTGCCAGTGCGGCATCCTCCTCGGTAACGTGGATATCCTCGCGCCCCTCCTGTCTATGTTCTTCCTCATGTGCTACGGGTTCGTGAATCTCGCCTGCGCGCTGCAAACCCTGCTGAAGACGCCCAACTGGAGACCTCGGTTCAAGTACTATCACTGGTGAGTTCAATTTTCTGACATACCTAGAAGAAGCATTGGCATTTGTTCTAGTTTTAAATACTTCTTGATTTTTGATACTGTAACAAAAAAATTGCGTGACCGCACGAAAACAAAGACACAAATTAGTGTCACCACTCTGTCGAATCGTCGGTTTAGTATTCAAATTATCTTGTTTCTCATACCAAGTTTTTTTTATTGAATTAACAATTTATTATTTTTATATTATTATTTTTTTACTTTCATTAATTAGTTTTAAAACTCTCGACACCAGAGTTGGCCACTCTCATGCGATAAGAAGAATAAGAATTGAATTAACTATTATTGTCATTACTTTCAGGTCTCTCTCCCTGGCTGGGCTGGTGCTGTGCATCTCCATCATGTTCATGACCTCCTGGTTCTATGCTCTCATCGCAATGGGAATGGCTGGCCTCATCTACAAATACATCGAGTACCGTGGGTAAGTAACTGAATTGTCTGTTGCATAAATGTTACGTATTCGTTATTATTTGTATTGTAGGGTAGTTAATAAGTTAATCTATGAGCGCCGCTCGCGCGACACAATAAATCAGTTCAACGCTAACCGGTGTTTGATCAACACGCCCGACGTAGATCTAACACTGGCGACGAGGATGGGATGAGCGCCGCTCGCGCGACACAATAAATCAGTTCAACGCTAACCGGTGTTTGATTGACACGCCCGACGTAGATCTAAAAATAAACAATTCAGATTTTGAGGCAAGTCATGGTCATGATCTTAATCGTTGTAACTTTTATCTTGCAGAGCGGAGAAGGAATGGGGAGATGGCCTCCGAGGTCTAGCTCTCTCGGCTGCTCGCTATTCCCTCCTACGTCTGGAAGAAGGTCCTCCTCACACCAAGAACTGGCGCCCACAGATCCTCGTGTTGGCCAAACTTAACGGAGAGCTCCTGCCTACTTATAAGAAGATGCTGGCATTTGCTAATCAACTGAAAGCAGGTATGTTCTATATGTAGTGATACTATTATTATAATCCCAATTCTCTGTATTTCCAATGTATGTTTTTATGCGTTATTTTTCAATATTTTTTTAGTATTCTTGCTACAAAACACTTATTTTAATTCTAGGCAAGGGTCTGACGGTGTGCGTTTCGGTTCTGGGCGGAGACTTCCCCAAGCGAGCTGGTGAAGCGAACACGGCCAAGCAAAATCTACGACGTTGTATGAGCGAGGAAAAGGTCAAGGGTTTCTGTGATGTACTTGTGTCGCCGAACATTCCTGATGGACTGAGCCACTTGTAAGTGTATAAATAAAAAAGATTTACAACTTTTTAGACTAGTGTTGCTTGCCTTGAATTTTCCTTCGTGTTACTTTGGAGTTGACTTGTTATGCTCAAAAACGTAATTTGCTACTAACAAGTCTAGGTGCCGCTAGAGTTCTTCTTCTCTTCTAATATTGATAACCACATAATATATGATGGATTCATCATCATCGTGATCATCAGATCAGATCATCTCTCTAGTATACGATAAAACATTATTTAAATAAATCTTTAAATATCCTTATTGCTTGTGATAATAGAGTCCAAACATGCGGTCTGGGTGGTCTGAAGCCCAACACGGTGATCGTGGGGTGGCCCTACGGCTGGCGGCAGTCTGAGCAGCAGATGTGCGAGGCAGGCGAGCCGCGGTGGAGGGGCTTCCTGCAGACCGTGCGGGCGGTCACCGCTGCCAGGATGGCCATGCTTGTTCCTAAGGGTATCAACTTCTTCCCAGATTCTACTGAGAAGGTAGGTCTTTTCTTAACATTGGCTACCGTACACCGTACCGTTCTTAACGTTGACGAAAGTCATAAATAGGAGGGTTTCATTAGTTCACAAATCTAATATATGATCTGGAAACTATTGAAATCCTCCTATTTGTGACTGCATGCCCGTTTTAATCAAAGTAGCCGTAGAGAAAAAATAAGTTTGAATCTGGGTTTAAAAAATCTACGACTCTCTACTATTTTCTTTTATTAAGTGACTTGGCAGTAGCAATCTTTTTAAACCATTCAAATGGCGAACTAATTATGAATTTTCAGGTATCTGGCAACATCGACGTTTGGTGGATCGTACACGACGGTGGAATGCTGATGCTGCTTCCCTTCCTGCTGAAACAGCACCGCACCTGGAAGAACTGCAAGATGCGCATCTTCACCGTGGCCCAGATGGAAGACAACTCCATTCAGATGAAGAAGGACCTCAAGATGTTCCTCTACCAGCTCCGTCTGGAAGCTGAGGTCGAGGTTGTTGAGATGGTGAGTTGATTTTATCATGAATATGGTCGATTTTAGCCGTCACTCACGTGATACACAGCCATTTTTTTTTTAATTTTAAATTTTACACTTATTATTTTGATGGAATGTTTTACAAAAGATTTCAAAAAGTAGGCTCTTAATTGTTTTTTTGTAGATTTTTGCAATATACAGTACTTCTAATCGTCACTGATTCTACTCCGGTATTTTCAGACCGACAGCGATATTTCCGCCTACACCTACGAACGCACCTTGATGATGGAACAACGCAACCAAATGCTGCGCGAACTCAGGCTTAACAAGAAGGAAACTCTTGGAATGGTACGTAGCATTTCTCTAATTATATTTGTTGTAACTTTAGGGCCAATAAAGAGTTGAATATTTGGAAAGATGTGGCCTGCGTCCCGTGCATGGCTAAAGCATAATTTAGTGACAATATTCATTGGACTTATCATATCAGGTCCTACATTATGTTACAAATATACATTTTGGTGGAGGGAATTGATACCTATCTTTTATCTGGGTGCTGTATCTATAATGCTACATGTGTTGTTATATGGATATGAAGCGCAAATATTTACTGTGCTTGATAAGCACATCCCTCTATTTTAATATTTTTATAACGTCTGAAAGCCTACAACTGTGAATGATAATGCGCTGTCTATGTTCTATAAAATGCTTTTGATGATAGATTAATCTTTAATATAAGATATATATTGTATGATACAACTAACATATTTGTCTCTCGGCTGCGATGCAGATGCAAAATTTCGTGGACTATCGTGAAAATGCTGAAGAAAAACAGCCTCTGGTAAAACTGGACACTTTACCCCGACTCAGTCCACTTATTTACCTTATTTAGCTGTTATTTTTATATTCCTATTATTTTACTGCTCTCTGAGTGGTAATGATTTACGTTATAGCTTGATTCAGTGTCGTTAGAATAGATTCCGATTTATGTATTTTATGTAAGCCTGACGATTTCACTTATACTTCGTTACACCCACACTTCCATGTCTAATATATTCCTATTCCCTTTAAGAGCTTAGCAATCTCGATGTTTGCTTTCAATGTTTCAACGATCATCTAAGTGTTCTCATCATCAAACATTGCTTATTTTAATTGTCCACTATATTTGTAGTAATATTTCATTTTCTACGCATTAGAAAGGATTGTAAAAATGAAGCAATGTTTTATCATATCCAATATTTCATATTTCGTAAGCTCCTACATTTTCTAATTATCTCTAATCTGCACTTTTAAACTATCTTGCTATAAGTACACAGTTTCTTAATTATGCTCTTTATATTATATCTAATACGCAGATGTATAGGTTTTTTTTGTTACCTTTTTCTATTGGTCGCTATTTAGATGTATTTTTAATAAAATCTCAATCTAGGATAGATCCAATCACATAAAACAATGGATTTTATCGTTGGTAAAATGAATCTGTTGATATACAAATTAGCTCGAGCAAGCGAAGTTCCGGTATATTTAAATCAAGGCTGTGTCCTCGACTATACCGTTAGTCACAGTAGGTACTTATAGTTTCATTTCTCGAATAGATAGATAATGTACAATAAAGACATTTATACAGCGGCGTAACTACAAAATCGGGGGCCTATTGGCAAATTTAACTACTAGTTAGATACAAAACCGAAAAAGGCGTTAATAACAAGTAATGAATTCTGGTCTCTGAGTGTGCTTAAGCTACGCCGCTGTATTAAAAGGAATCAATCGTATACGTCGACAAAACGTCGAAAAATTATAGAGGCGCTATTCTGACGGCGGAAGTTATCACTCAAAAAGTAACCAAGTAAATTTTTGGTCAAATAACGGATGTGCCTATCTATTACTCGACATGATCAAAAGTAGGACGTTACATAAACATCAGTCATAAGAATTCCAAGGGTTTATGATTTTTTATTCCGAATGATAACTTACCGCCATTAGAATCTCTGCCTGCACTAAAGTAACTATGTATAATCTACTAACCTCTCTGTGTGGCGCGCAGGTGCAAGCGATCGTGGACCACCACCACGCTGACGTGAAGACGGCCAGCAAGGTTCGGTTCGCGGAACCCGGGGCTGACCCCCCCGCCGACGAGGACGCCCCCTCACCTCCCCTCACCGACCCGGAGGATAAAGACAAGGACGACAAGGTGAACATATCTTACAGCTGCCAGTCCTGTGGGCCAATTCCAGTTTTGACATTCGATTTCTTATTCTTCTTCGTGAATCTTGAATCTATAGAGATGAGATTACCATTCATTTTTACGAAAACGATTGACGAAGAAGTAAAAAAAGATTGTCTGAGGTGGAATAAGCCCATTGGTTTCTGGGTGAACATAGAGCGACGATGAGGCTTGGAATGTTTCTGGGCCTACCATCTTTTCCTTCTTCTCTTTAGCTTCTCCTACTACAAAAAAAAAAAAAATAAGATGATATACAAAAAGAATAAATTACAAATATTTTTAATTCTTTTATCTCAGAATTTGTTGGATATTGAACTGATTAAGTTAATTTTTCATCAGAGCCTCTTCGTCGCTTTTACTGCTAATGACTTTGATAAATGCGTGTATATTGTACTCGACACGATGTGTGAATAATATTCGTACAATACGTTTTACAGTTACTAATCTATGTACATATTATGAGCAAAATTGGACTAGAATATTGCATAAAAAAATAATGGCACACTGATTTGTATGAAACTTCTACGAATCCCAAAACGCCATTAAAAGGTACCTAATGTTGATTTTTGTAAATAAAATTACAAGGTTCATCTTGTAATACCTATTTAATTTAATAATGGCATATTTTCACATATCGTTTCTGGTGTGTAAATTATTGCAGGATAATCATCAAAAAGAAACGCATTATAAATCTCTTTCATTAGAGGCTTTTCGCTTCATACTTCTAAAATAATAAAAATCACATTAAATGCATGCTAGGATATTAAGATGATTATCCTACATAATTAAGTGGTACCTACTATTATAAAATGTGCTAAATCAAATTATGGGTGCAAAATTAAATACAGCAGGAATTACATAAATGATGAATATATTTTCAAACAGAATTAAATGTTTAGTATTTATTTATATGAAATTATTTTAACTCCGTTTCAGAGATTTGGAGATTTAATGAAAATAAAAGTAATATTAAACGTATAACAAATTAATATGACAAAACTTCAATTTGCACCTTATTAGGGATACTAAATTGTACAAAATGTATGCAATTCATTAGTAGATGCACCAAACATCATAGTTTGATTTTTATTTGAATTTTGCCATAAGTTTTCCATTGTAACCATAACTGTTTTGTCACCAACGAGTCCTAGCGAATTTACACACGGTGGTCATATGTTTGGCGAGCTCATTCACCTTGAGTTGTTCACTTTAGTTTGTTTTGTTGTTCACTGTACGCACGCAACACGCTTGGATGGCCTACGGATAAAAACGACTTGATTACATACAATCACGAGTAAACGAAAGACGGGCTTTAAGTCAGCCTTATCATTGACCCAAAAGCGACGACTGTGGATCTTGCTTCGCGTGATCGTGAGCCAGATTGCGAGCGCTCGCCGGTGTATGCTCAGCATGCACCCCGGGTCAATCATTAGGCTGCGCCCGGCCAGTCGAAGCGTGCGGCGCGCGTATCCAAGATTGGATGTTTGACTGTCCGTAGTGCCTTATTGTTTAACAATTTAAATAATGTATGACATCCCGTGTTTTATTCGCCTTGAATCCGTCATGTGCAACTGTCGGGTGCGCGTTTCTTCAATTGGAACTGACGAAAACGTTGGGACAAAAATTGGGGAGAGTAGGACGACTTTCGAAGTAGTTTGTTGCACATAATCGATTCAATGTGGGACTCGCCTGAACCGTCGCAGTGCGAGGGGGCGGCGCCCGACGACAAGCACAAGGAAGCCTCCAACGGAGACGCCGTCAAGCCCAAACCCAACATGGCCGACATCACTCCGTGAGTTCTGCTTTATATTATATATTTTGTCATATAGTTACTAACAAGAATACTTGAGGTTTAATTTTTTGGTCTATCCCACATTGACCTTTTTGTGTGGAACAACTGATATTTTTTTCAAGTTTTCCAAATTTCCAAATAAATGCTATAGTAACTAATAACTTTAGTTGGTAACTTCAGGTTATTTGTTAATTCAAAACAAATTAATGTCACCTTATTCCCTTATTAATTTCGTACATAATATTTATACCCATTATACCCACTTCTAACTCAGTCGGGTATTCCCCAGTGACGAGGGCACGGTGCGACGGATGCACACGGCCGTGAAGCTGAACGAGGTGATCGTGTCTCGCTCGCACGACGCACAACTAGTCATACTCAACCTGCCCGGCCCGCCCAGGGACACCAAGTACGACCGGGAGTCTAACTGTGAGTACTTCTTTATTATTTTTAGGTTATTTTATAAATATGTCCTGAGAAAATCTTGTATAAATAATTGGTAAGCGGTCCTATTGATACTCGTATTTATACACACACGCAGAATACTGTTCTAAATATAGCTGGCACTATTTTGCATTTAGGAATTAATCCGTGTAGGTGTCTACGGTCCACAGAAATAGACAACAAATCTACGAGTCGCTTGCTTGCTAAATATGTTTGGTAAAATAGTGGAGTATTGTGAAGTCTTGTACTATTTTACCGATCTCAAAATAATGTAACAAGCTAGCTATATACCTGTTATTCATCATTTTGTAGCATCACAGTTACAGCGTAGCACATCTACAATAAAATACGTAGAGTAGTAGCGCGAAGGTCTACGCTTTAGTATCAGACTGCTACAAGCTTTCAATACTTTTCAACGCATGTTTATAGGTCTGATATCTCGTTATCATTGTTGTTGTTAATATTTATGTTAATATATTTTGCTTTATTTCACTTCCAGATATGGAATTCCTGGAGGTGCTGACGGAGGGGCTGGAGAAGGTGCTGATGGTGCGCGGCGGCGGGCGCGAGGTGATCACCATCTACTCGTGAACACGCTGCGCTCGCGCACCACACACCACCGCGGCGCAGGGGGCCGGCGGCGGAGCCCTGCACCCAGCGCGCGGAGCCCCCTCCCTGCCCGCGCCCGCGCCCCCTCGCGCCGCCTTTATGAAACGTCTTTGTGATTCTCTAACTATTAGTGCTCGTTTGTCGAGTTGTGAACTCAGTTTGCGTTGGGAGCGCGCGCCCCCCGGGCCGCGCCGCTCTACTGTACATGTTAGTTCTAATGTTTTGTTGATACTGTTTAGAGTGTTGTTTTGGAGTTTATTCACTGTTGTATAGATATTTATGACGTGTGTACGAGTCTAAAGAGGAGCCTTACTGTCGTTTAAGTATGTTCGTTCTGTTGTTAGACTAGCTAAGGGCTAAGGACTAGCTCGTGTTTGAGTGGTATCGTTTACCGTTGTGCTATATTATCGTTTAATTTGAATACGATTAGTACATTTACGATTGTTTTTGTAGCATTTTTATATTATTTTCTATTTCTTTTGTTTTATTTTTATAACGTACGACGTAGATACTTTATAAACGTTTACATTTGTGATGTTAAAATCGTAAATGAAGATTTATATATTGATATATTTTGTAAATATGATTGTTCTGTTCTAAGGTTTTACATCTGCTCAACTTAAAACTTACCGTGGGACTGAAGCGAGGTTACAATCGATGTGTGACGATACAAACATCTGAGAGGACGGTATTCATATGATTACATTTTTCCAACTAACTCTAGTCACTTTTTGAACTAGTTACGTCTTATTACAAAGAATATTACACCAAAAGAGTAATAATTATAACGTTGCCGTAAATTTTCTCATGCCTGTGTTCGAACACATTATGTTTTAGGTTTTATGGTGAGTAGATAATTATGTACATCTCAAATAGAGAGTTCTTCAAGGACTATATGAATTTTAGAGTTAGGAAACAGTGTTTCGCTATAGGCTAAAGTGTTTTATCGCTAATGTGCGAATTTCTTGGAAACTAATGGCGCACACTCACGTAGGTAGAAATAATTACTGTGATCATTCATTTACCACTGGTTTGTTCTGTGTACCTCACCGCCACCAAATAATAACTGATATGCTATTGTAACCCACCACAATAACAATTGTTGAAACACAACAACAATAATAATATTTAAAAAAAATAGCAAAATGTGCAATCTCTAACACAAGCAATACAAAATATTTGTACAATGTACCTACACACGAACCATTAATGATTTAATAGTTATTATATTATGTTGAACATTTCCATTTAGTCAATAGGTAGTACCTACTTTTAAATAGCGCGTACTTTTAATGTATCTATTCAAAGTAACATTCCTGGATGTTATAATATTGTTCAGCCATTTTTATAGTTCTGTCGGTTATAATGCGTGGTCTGTGAAATGGTGAAAATGTCTTTTGATGATCAAATTGATATCCGAGGAACTGTAAGTAAGGCTTTCAGAAATATTGTAACCTACTGTTAACTCGTCAATTTTATCATTTCTATCACAAAGTTAGTACTTATATTAGTACCTACTTCATAATAATTATCTAAGTTTAGATAACTGCCAAATAGGTATCGATGTTGTAACATTTTTAGCGTAAGGCCCCCGGATATGGGAATTTGCTATTGACTACAAAATTACTTGATAAATAACTTCATTTTCAATAATTGATATTCATATTTATAAACGATAAGAAAGTTCTAGCAGATGATATCACTATAATGAGTATAATTACATAGAATTAGTGTCTTGACGAGGACATATTGAGATTTCCAAATCGATCAAAGTTACTTGAATCCGTGTATTTACATACCTATTGCTAAAATCTATTATTTGGTGCAAAAATAAACTCAAAGATAGATATATGTAACACCACTTACCTACTAAAGTAGGTACAGACTATCTATTTACACGCATTTATAAAATGTTATTGACAATTAGCTCGAAACTATTTCTTCTAAGCTGCTTATTGATTCTTAAAACACAATTTAAAAATATATTTAGGCATTGAAGAGCAGACGAAATGGGAAATTTAAAGAACCCAAATAAGTACCTACTCGTATTTCTTAATGAATTTGCATGTTAAACTGCATTTATAATATTCTGACTTCAATCGTAGATATATAAAGTATTTATTATAATTATTTAAGTAGTGCATAGGTTGGAAATTATCCAGTGAACGGCTGTCTACCAGAATAGTTAACACCCAGTGCTGTGCTGTATAAGAGCCTCGATATATTGTACAACAAACAACACGCAGAGCAAGCCCTGTGCGAGTTACTCACGAGACGAGGACTTAAATAACTTAATCAAATTAAGTATAAACCATACTATATTATTATTTTTGATTTCTATACGAATCAACTTGACGACTTGAGTTTATGGTGAAACTCCATCACGTAGTGATATAAAAGGCAAAGTTTTAAACAAATTAGTGATCACATATCTTCCTTTCAAAAATAATAAAATATCTAAGCAAAAGATGTTATATTTATGCCTTCCAATAGGTATGTAAAAGACGATACGTTGATTTACAAGTATAAATTACATTTACATATTGAATTATATACACATTATTATGGAAAATATTGCCATGAAATCTATTTATTCCGATTATATTCTTCTATGTATGTAATAATTGAAGAGTAGGTATCACAGCACATACTTTACTGTTCATTTAGCATAGCAACGAGTGAAGGCATGTTACATGCAGTCGGGATAGATTCTATCTGGTGGGAGAACCATGAGGTATAGGTAGTATACTTAAGAATTTGTAACACCTTATTAGAGCATTATGTGCCAAAACCTCATAACTTTCATTAACATGTGGCAATACTTGATCGTGGTAAGCTATATAACCAATAGAGACCTATGTATTAAGTAGAATAGGTGATTTCAGTGAACCTTCAGTAAGACATGTAACAAATAGATTTCGACGTTACATTTCCTATGTGTTAGAAGTGGCATTACATAGCCGTCATGACAAATGCACATAGTTAGGTATCTCTTTCTGAATAGCTGTAATTCGTGTACGTAATTTCAGTCATATTAGCGTTAAATTGAAAGTGGCCGCCAGGAGAGGCGAGCCCCCACCACGCAAGCGGTCGCGTAGCTGCTACTGCCTCATTCAAGGCTACCGATATTTTGACAAACGTAACGAAATATTTAAAGTAATGATTATAAATTTACCTACTTAGATATTAGGCTGTGAGTCAGCGTTTACTTTCTTTACATTTGATATTCAAGCTAGAGTTGCTGTGATACACCATTATGGCTATAAAGTATAGTGTAGTCATTTCTGGCTATGTGACTACCTTGTGACGCTTGCGGAGCGATCCAATGCCATATTTTATCTGTGATTGTCCGACGTAGGAGCACCCTCTCGCAAGCCTCTCGCGCGCAACCCACCACCACCTCCACCTGTCAACTCGCCGGTAGTCGGTTCGATTCCAAATATTTTCTGCGCCACATCTCTAATCTAAATAATAACTGTATATCAATTATTACATAATTGTATAAAAACAAGGCTGTCTTGAAAAAAAATATTTTGGAAAACTTATTTTTAGGGAGCGTATCGCGGGCCTAGCGGGTCCGCCTGTAACTTGTCTATTAGAATGAACCGCACCGCGCGCGGCGCAGCCGGCGCCGGCGCACTCTCGCTGAGCAATAACGAACATAGAGGTTGCCGAGTGAGCGACTATCTTTCAACATTTTGATCTGGAACGAGTTTTTTCATAGAAATATTTCGAAATATAAAAGTTGTTTTAAGAAATTATTAAAAATATTCAAATAATAATAATTCTAGTGAAATTAGTCTGTGAGTAATTAATATAAGAGGAAGATGTTACGAGTATAATAATGAAATAAAATTAATAATAATTAATTGGTTGTTTTATTTTGTATTTAGTTAAGTGTACAATAACCTTTACTCTATTTTTTTATTGGTTATATCAAACTACTTACAATATGTGTATTGTGTAATGCTAACTCTACACTACTCGCGAAGTTGAACGAGGTTAGACGAATAGAATAATGTAGAGAGGCACTTGGGCTTACTTCGTCCAACTTCACCTCGCCTCGGCCGACTTCCGTTTGTTGTCGGTTTTTGAGCCCGAGTCACAGGATACGAACGGCTCCTCGCGGTGTTGAACGAGTGTGTAGTGTAGCACTTCGGATTTCAGTCAACTTCGGCCGAGTATTTCGCTGAGGAACTTCACGAGTAGTCTAGAGGAGGCATAACAACTGCATCTAGAAGTATCTACTCCTATATGTACAAATTATTTTAATCTACAAGCATGTAGTACTGATATACTATCTTAAAGACTAGAACAATTCATAATATTCAATATATATATATAAAATCATATAAAAATATATAAGGCACTTTAAATACTATACAAATTTGGCATCATATTGACTTTACATATCATGTATCAAAATCTCCGGAAACCTCTAATTCTACTTAGTTACAACTACATGACCACAACATTTACTTCAATCAACTTTATAATGTGAGAAAGTACCTGTCTAATCACAGTCAGTTGGTACAGCAGTCCTCAGCGTTGTTGATACATTCTTCAACATACCTCTTCAGGCCACTGCTGTTGCAGGATGTATAATATTGGCTCAGCACAGAATACCTCAAGCTCACCACTCTCAAGCCCAAAACTTTCAAATGTCTCTTCCTCATAACCTGAGGTCCGATCAACTCACTGTTGTCGGAACAGTAATGGTCTGGCAGATGAATTAAAACGGCAACATTTTCGTTTCGAGCTGACTTTGTTTTCCAATTAAAAGTATTCCCACCCAACCCAGCTGGATGTAGCATGACATCTATAAGATAGCTTTCGTCAGAATAAATGTATGGAACCATCACGGCCAGGGACAACTTGTCCGAACCACCAGCAACATTATCAAACACATGCTTGATCTTATTTACTACATTCCTTATACGGGGATCTTGAGATACTGGCTTCGAGCATTGGTCTTTAGGAATAAATGGTCCGGAGTACTCCTTACTTTCCAATGATAGAGCTGTGTCAATCAGATAAAGTTTCTTCAAAGTCTGTGGATTGTTAATTTTTGTTAAATATTCTGAGTTGAATAACCTATTTACCAGGTTCAAGGGATGCTTTCCAATATATATGAAGGACAAAACTGTAGAACATATGTCATCAGGACTCATCTTAGTAAAGTTTTCTTCCAATACACTTGCAACAAATGGCCAAAACTCACTGCTTTTTTCAGGATCAAAATTCAAGAACCCAAATGGATAAATCATAGAATTCAAGACACTGCTGGGTGTGTTCTTGCCATTGTTGAGAATAAATTCACAGCAACTATTCAATATTTTGTCATTCCGTATCTGAAATTGTAAGCAATAGTTTAAAATGGCTACAACCAAGATTGGTGTTTCTATTTTTGTACCTTTCAAAGTCATATACTTTTCAACAGCTTTTTCAATATTATTATCAGTGTACCTCAGTCGGGTGAGCTTCAAGATAATATCCAACATGGCCTCTTGGTTCAGAGCATGGATGTTTGAGTAAAACCAAGATGCAACAACACCACATGATTGTAAAGATATGTACTTTTCTTCATCAAAAACATTGAGGATGTCCTGCATATCTGCAACATTGATTTTAGGCCACACATCAGCAAACTTCTGCTCCACCAAGCTCATTATAGTTTTCTTACTTGATTTAAGACCTTTAAGAACTTGGAAGACTTTGACAATATTTTGAGCATTAATGTCTTGTTCTTTTTCAAGAAAACCAACCCAGAGTTTGTCTATTGTCTCTGAATATTGGTGGTACGCTTTATTCTTTATGAGAAACTCTAAGAACTGGCATAATTGTTCAATATTTAGTTTGTTATCAATAACTCTAATCAATAATTCGTCTGAGAATCTAGGCTTGTATGGGTTCATGAATGAAGACACTGTGCTCAAGATGTTCAGAATAGTTTGAGTGTCTTCAGTTTTCATCACAACTTTCAGTAGTTTGTCTAGGATCGCGCCTTTCGCCAAGTTGATGTGATCACTCTCCACAGGAAGATTCATAGGTGTGGACAATGGAGGATTCTTTTCTAAATCGTAGATTCGTTCGATTGCGCCCAGCGCAATGTTTGGAGTAATTTTTGTACATTTTGTGAGGAGGGAAAATACATCTCGAAGATGCAAGCACTGCATAAACTCTTCTTGTATGAGAGGATAGTTGAATGAATCGGGTGAAGATTTCGTGTCGTCAGGAGGCAAGTTTTGATCATCTGGAATAGTGGTCAGCTTACGTATAACCAGGGGCAGCTCGTGGACGTTGAGGCCGTTCTCGACCATAATCGTGCTGTGACTAAACTGCGGTTCTCTCGTGAATTTTTCATCGCTGAAACTTCTTGGGTAACCCGTTGTTTTATGTGAAGCCAATGTATTTGTTGTATTGCTTGAGCCTAACAGGATACCATTGACTTTGAGACATCGTCTTAGAACTAAGGACATTGATGAAACACAAAAGAAACTTTGAAAAGAATCAATGAAAAAGAAATACAAATTGCATGTTCCAAAAGAAACTTCAGCGACCAGCGTTTTTGACAGTGACAATGACAAAAATATTGATCTGTCAAACCAACAACATTACAAAAATAGACTTCCGGTTAAAGAGATGAGAAAGGCTCACTTTTAAAATCGAAGTACGACCAAAATATTCGGCCAAACAATTTAAACGCAAAACAATGTTACCTATGGGCCAAACCCAAAAAAAAAGTTTTGACAGACAATGTGATTGACAGGTAAAGTAAAATTTCAATATTTTGTTTTCGGTCCAGTTTTTAATATTTCAATATTTTCAATTTCAGTTCAGTCGCGTCTGAAATTATTTATATGTGCCTTCCATTGCATTATTTAAATTTTTTAACTAACGACACGGCCTATAAAATTGTTACGAATCACACGAAACGGATCGTACCATTGTAATGAATTTAATTCAAACAAGCTTTTTATGCAGGTGGTAGTAAAGATAAATCAGCCGGATAAGTCGTAAGTTTTTATTAAATTTTATCAATCAATAAATTAATCTAACTACACAAAAAATGTTTAAGGGCTTGGTTTTCTATCACATTCCTAGCTTAATATTTTTGTGATTAAGTTAGTATTGATACAATACATGTAGCTCTCCTTGAAGTGTTGATAAGTATTTTGTTGGTTTAGGGCCAACTTCTCTGTATTTTCTTTAATTATTTTTAATTCATGTATGAATCACGTACATATTGCACAGGAACCTAGAGCATAAGCCTATATCCAGCTTACTTTGGTGAATTCTTTTGATTAGTTTCATACACAATACAGTAGGTACAAGTGAATTCATGAGATTTTTGTCATACTCTATTTAAATACTCTGGATGGTTTAACTGTTTCATTTAATGTGTCTTAATTAAATATTGAATATCAAATTGAATTCAGGACTCAAATTTCCTATTGGCCTAGAGACAACAAAATGAATACACAAAATGTTAATCTTTAAATAAATTGTAAGACTGGTTCTTAAGGTCAATGACAGGATGTTTATAAAAATAACTGAGACAGAGTCAGGCTTTCAAGGGCTTGAGTCACTTCAAATTTATGGCATTTCCTTATCAGGGTTTAAGGGTATTTACTCATATGAAAATATGTGAACATACTAGAGCCAAAGTAAGTTCTATAAAATTATAAAAAAATGTTATAGAAATATTTTTGCTCTGCTGTTCAAAGTCTTTCACCAGAAAGCAATGTTTTTACTGACTCAATATTACTTAAATAAAACATGCACATGATTTTTGCGGCCAATGTATGTTATGTACAACCAATTTGAGGCACCATCATAATTCACATATTACATATATATTTTTTCCCATATAGTTCTTGCACATTTAATGAAAATGGGTTAGTTAGTGTTAGTACAATATGTCTACTAGCACAGTGGTGGTGTATGGCCTTGCAGTCACCTTCTGTTTATCTTAGTTAATAACACAGCAGCTGTCAGCTTCATTATGGCTCTAATAGAGGCTGTAAACAAACTCATAGCAGTAATTACTAGCAATCAACTTGCTAATTGAAATGAAACATTCATCATGAGTTCTTATCTTGATACAGTTTCACAGATTTACAAATTCTGTTTGTGCTATTTGGTTTGAAAAGCAAATTATCCGTTTATATAACTGGATTTTTTTGCTGGGTTTTGAAGTTTAAACTATGTGTGTTTCACTTCAGGAATGGTCTTGTGCTATGCAGCTTCACAAGACAACTTCATAATAGCCTCTCTAGCTATATTTAATTACTATCTTATTTAATTTGTGGTTTGTGGTATTTCTGGTGGTATCTTTCATACACGAAAGCTTTTAGCATTTTACACTACATTATATGCTAATTTTGCAACACATTATGTTTGATTGACATATTTATCATCCATGTTTACATTTTAAATACATGCTTCAAATCAACCACACTGCTCTAATGCCTCAATATAATTTCAGCCACTTGAGATTATGTACACCTAAATTAAGAAGTATCTAGTCTAGGTATTAAACAGTTTGGTCAAGGAAAATATTGCCTAAGCTCTTAATATATAATATTTTAATTGTACTCAGGCGCCTAGTAAAATTAATTGATTTAACTATTTGGATATTTGCTTGCCGTGAGGATACAGAATATAATTATAACCTACCATTTTAAGCCTTCCATCTGCTGTAACCTTACAATTGTACATATTCACAAAAAAATGATAATATGAGATGAACTACTTATAATGACTTTCCTACGTAAACCTTTAGTATGTTTTAAGTACCTACTTTAAGCGTAAAATACTACGTCAGAAAGTTTCTTTAGATAAGTATTCGTGAAAATTTCATGAAATCTTCACGTAAGATGGAAATTTTCAGCTCTTCTACACATGTCTCGACAGACTGACGGACAGGCTAACTCATGTCATGAATATACATACAATGATACAATATCTACATTAGAGTAAAGAAACTAAACAAAGCACGAAAAATACATAACTGAAGTGATGATAAGCTGATACAAATTCAGGCTTGCGTCACAGTCAAACACGCAATTGACCGCTGAACATTGATAAAATACTTTAAAAAATATTTTTGTATGCCAAGTTATATTCTTGATAGCCTTGCAAGCTGTGGTAAAATACAGGATAAATCATAAGAATAAAAAAAAACGATGTTCTCGTTCAATACATTTTCATAAAGATAGGATGGGAATTCCACGACAGTTGGATTATAATCCAATGAGTTCCCATTAGTTTGATTGTTGAATTATAAATGTAATAATATTTTGTTATGTAAGATCGTTTATCTGTTTAGATGACATATGTAATATCGGTAGCGATATACTTTTATGTGATCTTTAGATCTTCAGCGTACTACACACACAACAGCATCGTGTTTTTTTTTAATTTAAATCTCAGTCTTGTAGTATTCTATATCTCTACTCTTATGTTTCAATATTCACACTTCAATTAGCACCAGCGCCTGCTCTCTGCGACGGCAGCGCTAAGAAATAACACACGTATCACGAGCGAGGACAAATCACAGTAGACACGCCACAGAAACAGTGATAACATTCGGCACCTACTCATTTTTCCTGATATCTTGATAACAAGCAGTGTTTGTCCAGGTTTATCTGAGTTCTTTCATTGCGCGTGTGTTTTTCAGTGAGAGTCGTAAGTGTCGATTTCTGCTGGCGCCATATTATTGTAGTACCTAGTTTAGTTTTGTTTGAATCTCATTTAGTTGTGGCCGTGTTTCTGTTATTGACGATTTTGAGGTGAGCAATTTTTGTCGTGTTTTTCTAACTTTAACTCTACCTAAATGTTTTTCTGGTTATGCATTCTTTATCAACAATATGGTAGCTATAAATTAATTTATTTGGATCATTGATGTGTGATTCTATTTTGAAAATACATAAAAATGCGAATTTTGTAATTTTCTTTAATCTTCGTGTTTCCACCAAATTGTTACAAACAAAACATATATGCAATGAGGAAGTTTTTTAGAAGTTAAATTGATTTTCACGTTTGATTTACTTCATTGATTAGGTACCTATTGTCCTGAAAATCTAATTTATAAAGTACATAGTTGAAGTTATTATATTTTCTGCACTGAATGTTTTCTAAACACATGTTATTTATGTTGTCTTTTCAAAACAGTACCAAAAATGTTATTAAATAATCAAGAAAAGTGTACTTCGAGATGTAAGGTACACTGAGTGGCTCTAGACATCAAGTAGGCTATAGGATATACCTTTTTTGCAATATGTTGAGTATCTTAGGATTAAAATGGAAGTAATTTGACCTAAAGTTTAATATGTCTAAATTACCATGAAATAGGCTTAACATATATTCAAAAAACTTATGTTACTATCACAAGTAAATTCAACAAAATACGAGACTATAATACACTCGTAACAGCATTAGGTTTGACATTTGATCGCTACTGTACTTAGGCATGCAGTTGTTGCATTACATCATAAATTGAACGATCTAATAACGCTTACTGCACAATATTTTTCTGCTGCACGCGAAGCGTACTCGACTGAATTGAACTTGTTATTTTTTCATCTAGAATTTACGTAGCAGACCCATCTTTTATATACTTACATAGTCTTAAAACTTCAGTTGGTATTTAATCTTCATCCTTTTATCGTAATTGTTGGTACCGTTAAAATCTTCTTTCTTTCTGACTCAACGTATTACGAGAATTAGGTACTATCACTCTATGTCCTCTATTGTGTGTACGTATACATGTGTAGTGACAAAAGTACTCCATTCCATCAATATTACCTTATATTAATTTTGTTCATTTGAGTTATTGCTTTTTAATAATCCTCATAATGAATTCATATTTTGATTGATTGGCAAATAACATTGGCATTACCTTTATTGGATTTATAACACTTTACTTGCATAAAGTGTTATAAATTTCACGTAAATAATAGTAAGTAGTCATAGTTTGTTTGTATTGATTCCAAAACATAGTAAATCTTTTTGCCATCTCGCAATCTATATCTACAAGCACCGAGGTACTTGTCTCTATGCAAAATCTTTCTTTATTACAATTTATCTTATCTTTCGTCATGTAAAACCACTGGCCTCATCATTCAACGTCAGACATTGTTTGTATTACAAAATTTACATCAAAAAGTAGAAAAACTCCTTTACAAGATCAACAAGAGTGTCCGTTAGTCTCTACCTCGATGGAGTCGAGAAAACAATCTGCTTTGTGGCGAGTAAAAAAGAACACAAAAAGTGGACTCCGTACTTCTCTGCGGAAGAAGCCCGCCAAATTAGATCCGGTCATGGGAAGTGACCTTTCACAGTTTTTAACTAGAATGCAGATGTCAATAATCATGGCCACATCAACGTTTCACGCCAATGAACGCATCGATCATCTAAACTTGTTATTTGAGATAGAAGGAAAATTATTTGCGTATTGATGATAACCCATCCGACTGGTGCATTAAGACGTCTTCGATAACACAGTGAAATGTGCGCTCTAGATTACTCTAGTGTTTATCTGTTAGAACTGGCTAATGCATGTGGTCAGGTAGTGTGAGCGGCAGTCGGTTCCCTGCGTCAGTGGAGTGAGCTCGCGTGTGGTTACAGATGGGGATCGTGCTGAGATGGGGCGTCGCGGGCGTGGGGATGATCGCGCACGACTTCCTGACGGCGCTGGCCACGCTGCCGGCGGAGCAGCACTGCCTCGCTGCCATCGCCGGCAAGGACCTGGACCGCGTGCACAGACTGGCCACGCTCCACAAGATCCCCACGGCGTACGAAGGCTATGAGGCGCTCGCGCGTGATCAATCTATAGGTAAGCAAGCGACGCGCGCTCACACCCACACACCATTGTTCCGCTCGCTAATATTCATAAGCTCTTTACGACGCGATTCGAATCGCCTCGAGAATTGGCTTCGTCTATCATCGCCGTCTCCATCATCAATAACCGATTTTACGGCCCGGCATCGCCTGTCAGCTTGCAAGACGGAGCGCAACCCACAAAAATGTAAATAAGCATGTTTACAATCCTAAAATTTGCTTTTATAATCCTCTTAACGAGTCTGCGTCATGTTGAATTATGTGAAAAATATCATTGCGCTGTGGTATTTGGTACTTTAATCTATTTATAAAATGTCACTATGTCCTCTACCTCCAATTAAATCTATTAACCTTGTTTCATAACTGGCGTCGCATATTACCGCATATTACCGTACATACAGCTGTACAACATGTGTAGAGGCATTGAGTAGGTATATTAACCTCACTTGAGGCTATTGATTAAATTTTTTTTTGCAAACAATACAATTACAGTAAGTACATATACACACTAGTATTGGAAACCACTCGGCGCCAAGCTACGCAAATATTATAATTTCTTGTACTTGAATGTAAAATAACACTAGTCGTGCAATATGATACATACATGCTGATTGAGTACAACTGGATTACTATCTCAAGTTTACATATGTATGTATGTATGTGTGTACATACTTGCATTCCACATTGCAAACAACTTATCACAAAGTAGATAGCAGAGATATAACTTAAATCCTTAGGATTAAACACTACAAATCATTGACTCTATTGTTTAACTACTTGCTTGATGACTCAACGTATTTCGTAGAAATGTACGAGTTTTCTTCTATTACTCATTCTGATTTTTTGTAACTAGCAAACAGTGGAATGGGTCGCTTTCTTGTACCCATTTATACCGTTATAAATAAGGAAAGCGACACTTTGGAACTCTACCAATAAATCTGACTCTAGAATAAAAAAATCCAAGATTATTTTCTGCAAGCATGCAGCATATCGTAATACCAAACTGCTTAACACCAAGCAAGCTATACGCAAGCCTATATTATTCCTAAAAATTTAAATGCAAGCAAAATTGTAAATCAATGTGTAGTCAATCACCAAGAAAGATGATGTATTGACTTGCTTTTGAACACCTTACTTCCGCACCATCTTGGCCATTCCGACTTGTATATCTACGTACATATATGTATATATTTCGCCGCACGCTTACCCGCTCTTTCTTTCCAGACATTGTATTCGTGAGCGTGCTAAACTTGCAACACTACGAGATCGCAAAACTAATGCTGGAGCACGGCAAGCACGTGCTATGCGAGAAACCAATGGGAATGACGTATAAACAGACAAAGTCCCTAGTAGACTTCGCGAGGGAGAAGAAGGTGTTTCTCCTAGAAGGGATGTGGTCGAGATTCTTCCCAGCGTACGACGCTCTGGATGAGCACATCAAGTCAGGAGGGCTCGGAGATATCTATCACGTCAGCGTGCAGTTCGGCGTAGAGATTAATGACATCGAACGCAATCTGTAAGATATTTGCTTGTCATCTTATTCGTGCATGCGATGAAATTTGTGTCGGTTTTTGCTTATCGTGTCTTAATATTACATTTATCATGTGACTGTGTCTATACTTATATCTTAGTTTGTTTTTTTTTGGTTTGCTCTTGGCCATAGTTTGCCAAAAGCTATGGCCTGAGATGGAGCGTGCTTACCCGATAAAAACCGATTCACTCTCGCTTTGAAGATCCCTGGATTATAGAGCTACTTTTACATATTTTTAGTGATACTTTTACTCGCTAAATATCATTTACTAAAGCTTAGTGGTGTGGTAGTTGAGAATGTGGAATAACTTGCATGGTATTTTCAAAGGATAAGTGCAGTAGTCACCGCTAGGCGAGTAATGTTATATACTTACATACATTTTGCTAAATGCTTTTATTTATGTCATAAGTCGTGTAAAATGAAGGCAGCCTTGTCTCTTTACATATAATCTACTTACTTATAGCATCAGCCTTGCCATGTGTCCCCATATCACTACATTTGCATACATTTTATAAGAACAGTAACATGATTAACATCCGCACGATGATTAGAAGATCATAACACTTGATCAATACATGGTCAAAAATACAAAATTTTAAAGAAATAATCTATGTTTTTTTTGTCACATCTTGTATGCGTCTAATTTGTAACTAAGCTGAAATCATTATTTTCGTAAAGTACTACACGATCTTTAGTTAATTATTTTGTCTATTTCATTATACCAACTCTTTTGTTGAAAGTATTATCTATACTAATACTATAATCTATACTAATACTATAAAGCTGAAGAGTTTGTTTGTTTGTTTGTTTGAACGCGCTAATCTCAGGAACTACTGGTCCATTTGAAAAAATCTTTTTTTGTTGAATAGACCATTTATTGAGGAAGGCTTTAGGCTATATTACATCACGCTACAACTAATAGGAGCGAAGAAACAATGGAAAATGTAGAAAAAAACGGGGAAAATTATTCATCTTTGAGGGCTTACGTTGCGTGCGCTGCGAAAACGGTTCAAGTCGTGGGTACAGCTATAATTTATAAAGCTGAAGAGGTAGTTTGCAAAAATAAATACGATGCTCAAAATAACTATTCCACGCGGACGAAGTCCTGCGCACAGCTAGTAAAGTATATAAGCCAAAATTGTATAGCAAACCTAAAACAAATATACCTTTTTTACATCGTTGCAATCTCAGATTAGATATGGCGTTTGATTAAATTAGGGCATATAAAACTATGCGCCGAGTAAGATTTTTGTTTTATTTTACTTAGAACGTCGTATGTTTGTGTTTTTGACTTGATTTTTTTCTGCATCGCCGTTCACTTTAGCCTACATACCTACCTACATATATCTATTTCCTTCCTTTGGGTTCTACATAACCTTTATTGATTAACAACTCTAAAATTCTAGCATTACTTAAATGGTTCACAATGAGTAATAATTAATTTCCACGCACATTAGCTTTATCGCCTTTTGCGTTATATAACGCTCATTAAGATTAATTAACGTCCATATCAATAACATAATCAATGCATTTTGAAACAATAGCAAGGTTGTGGAAAATTTGCATTTTCCTTACAAGGACTTAGATTCTAGAAGAAAATGTATGATCTTGCGTGTTTAAAACATATTAATTAATACCATATACAATACAAATATAAAAGCCAAAGTAAGTTTATTAGTTTTCTGATACTTTACTATTTGACTTTCCTTCACGCCACAACAAAGCGATGGATCATCGTATTTTTGTGTACGAAGATAGTATATGTATATATTTTATGGTCATATAAATGGCAAAGATTATATTTTATACATTCTCAGGGGAAGTCACGGGCAGTTAGTAGTAAATTATAAATTTTGTGTTTGGCCTTGCAAAGTTTGCGATAGCATTGAAACTTCACGCTGTCGTATTAGTGTCAAAGAGATATAGATACCATCGCACCTGTTATACGCATACGTCTCTGTTACATTTCAAGTTCAAATTGTTACAAATACCTACAATCAAACGAAACGCGAATAAACTTCACAATTCGAAAGCTTTGGTCGTTATTATTGTAACTAGCTTGGCTTGGGTCCTTATTATTGTAACTAGCTTTAATCGTTTAGAGTTAAATGCTGTGTCAATTTTTGGACACATATCAATAAATCCAAAAATCATCATGACTCATAGTCATCATGTCATTGTGCTAATTTCCAATAGTCGTAGAACACATGTTATAGCAATGTATTGAACGACGGTCGATACTAACATTTATTTTCACGTCGGCTCAAGCGACAATACAAACAGACAACGGTTGCAAAATGACGGAGTTGTAGCTTTTGATACAGGTGCTTCTTCTTCTTCTTATCGAATAAGAGTGGCCAACTCTGGTGTCGAGAGTTTATCAAGCCGCCCTAAAGGCCTCTGACATGGCTTAACGTCTGCCGTACTAGACAAACAGCTGGGACCTACAATGTGACGTATCATCCGACCCACGGAAGCGCCCAAAATGGAATGCCACTTTTCGGTCACCCATCCAAGGACTGACCGCGTCGATTTTTGCTTGACATTGGTTATCGCATGCGATTGGCTTCCCTAGCTGAGCTACAGACGCTTCTATAGGTACTAACTAAAGGCACCCTTGATAGGTTATGCGTTAGTTACCCGTATCCCTGTCTAATATAGCGTTCCCTATGTTTCAGTATGAAGGACCTGGGCGGCGGCGCGGTGCTGGACCTCGGCATATACATGTTACAACTAGTCCAGTTCATATACAAGGAACCTCCCACAGATATAGTGTGCACCGGACATCTGAGTAAGGTAAACTTTATTTTATTTTAATGGATACGTTTTGTAGTTTTGAAAATTTTGGGAAAAAACGTTTTTATGGAGAAAATGGTTTTCTAGAAGCGAGATGTTTGTTTAGGTACCTACCAACAATTGGAGATATAAACCTCTAGTTTTCTTAGTTTATTAGTCTTAACTTTACAACAGTTTGTTTGGCAGTAGCGTCCAGGCGACTGTACGTTAATGATTTAAGTATATTTTGATCCAAGATACGTATGTTACTTAATTATAAAATATCAAGTATATTAAAAGACTGATTAATAAGACTGAAAATCTAACATTTTAATATTTTATCTCAATTATTCCTAGTAAATCTTTACACACAATAATTTCGCACTCTTGTTATTGCAGGCGGGCGTGGACGAGTCTATATCGTGTGCGTTGAAGTACAAAGACGGTCGTACGGCCACTCTGTCGGCGCACACGCGAGCTAACATGACCAACAAGGCCGAGATTATAGGCACCAAGGGCGCCGTGGCGGTGAGTTACACTTACATAAAATAAAGAAATATTTCAGGACATCTCACACAGCGCCATCTAGCCCCACACTAAGCAAACGCTTGTGTCATCGGTGGTAGATAACGTATACATACTTTTTTTTTTGTTAATACATACTTAACATACATAGAAACGATCAGACTTAACACATTTACCAGACATACCTCAAATAATTTCAGAAATTGTCAAAGTGACAAAATAAATATAAATAAATATTTCAGGACATATTACACAGCGCCATCTAGCCCCATACTAAGCTTACGCTTGTATCATGGGTACTAGATAACGGATATAATACATATATACTTTTTCTTTTGTAAATACATACTTATTATACATAGAAACGACCAGACTTAACACAAATAATTACAAATTTTAATATTCATAATTACTTGTGCCATGCGGGAATCGAACCCGCACCCCTAGATTAGAAGGCAGAGCACTACCAACTAAGCTAACGGAGCAGTCTGAAAAAGTCAGAGCAGGCAGAAAATGCCGCTTTAGAATTTAAAGAAACTCCCTGCAAATTGTAATAGATTTTTATTTTGCCGATGAGAAAAACCTCATGTTGGTTGTTCGATTCAATAGAGTATTTTTACATATTTAGTTATTTTACTGGCTATTAAACGTGTTTCTGTAATAGCCTAACAATGCGCTAGAATATTTCAATGGTTGATATTCGCACAAGGTCACTTTATGCTGCAAACACAATAGACACTCAACTATAACTTATTTCTTACATAACAATCGTAAATCGTAACTAATATTATTTAACTGAATATGTTTTTTTCCTCTATCTGTATCTGTCAGTTTAGAAAAACATTCATCGAAACAAATTCGAGTGAAAGAAGCCGCAATAAATGGTGTCCTATTTAGGAATGCTATTTACGGCCAAGTTTTTATGCTGAGTATTTTGTTATAGGTACCTAAATCAAATAATAATAGAAATGGTGCTCTATGCACCTGATCTGACACACGTTTGGCAAAAGACGTTCAACAGCCTACTTTACAAAATACAAGAGAGAGGACGGGACCGTTTTTCAAATAATAATCCGTTCTCTCGTTGTCGGTGAAATAAGCTGTTGAACGATCTATCTATTTGCCAAATATACCAGTGATACCGCACCAGGGATACGATGTATCTGGGGCATGAGATATGTAGATATTTGTACAGTTTTTTTTTTACACATATTGGATTAATCGTGTGAATCAGGATATGTGTACGAAAGGAGTGAATGCGGAGTTGACGAGTGACAGAATGAAATGGAAGAGAGAAACGTTTTGTGCTGACCCCACATTGTGGGATGAGGTAAAGAGAAAGAAAAATATTTTTTGAAATCGGTTCATAAACAACGGAGTAACCGCCCACAAAAAAAAATCAGAAGGCTTGATAACCTCCTTTCTTGGAAATCGGTTAAAAAGAGGTATTTTTGTACATTTGCATAGTTTTCCCAGTACAATATATGTTTATATTGATATTGCAGTTGGATTACTTCTGGTGTCCTACGGTGCTGCACCTGTCGGCCGCCAACAGCACGGAGTGGTCGCTGCCGCGCGGCAAGTACAAGTTTCACTTCCACAACAGCGCTGGCCTCAGCTACCAGGTGCAGGAGTGCTGGGACTGCATCAATGAGGGTGAGATGTATACTTATACTAGTGGGTGCTCGCGGCTTCACTCGCATTAAGAAGTAGATAAAGATAAGATAAAGATTATTTGCTAGATGTAGTTGTGTTACATGATGATAATTCAATTCAATTTCAAAATAACTTTATTTCAAATAAAATTTAAAAGGTATCTAAACTAGTGTACATATGTATTCCTAGTAAAGTACAGCTCAAGATTAATTATTTTCAAAATCAATAGTACCTACATATGTATTCCTAGTAAAGTACAGCTCAAGATTAATTATTTTCAAAATCAATAGTACCTACATATGTATTCCTAGTAAAGTACAGCTCAAGATTAATTATTTTCAAAATCAATAGTACCTACATATGTATTCCTAGTAAAGTACAGCTCAAGATTAATTATTTTCAAAATCAATAGTACCTACATATGTATTCCTAGTAAAGTACAGCTCAAGATTAATTATTTTCAAAATCAATAGTACCTACATATGTATTCCTAGTAAAGTACAGCTCAAGATTAATTATTTTCAAAATCAATAGTACCTACATATGTATTCCTAGTAAAGTACAGCTCAAGATTAATTATTTTCAAAATCAATAAAATGATAAAAGTAATCAAATATTAGTATCATACATCTCAACCATTACTGGTGTGCAAAATTAGTAAAACTTGCATCCCCTATTTCACCTCTTTTAAAGTGGCATTTCCGAAAATCCTTTCTTAGCGGATGCCTACGTCATAACATCTACCTTCATTCCGAATTTCAGCCCAATCCGTCCAGTGGTTTGGGCTGTGCGTTGATAGATCACTATATCAGTCAGTCACCTTTGGGTTTTATATACATATTTAGACATACTATTACAAACTGGAGACAAAGTCGTCAAATAGACTAAAGCAGTCGCTGTCACGTGACTGTTATCGCATGCGCTGCTGACAATTAACTCCGTCTTTTGCATGATGTAGGAGAGAAGCAAAATCTTGTATGGGAGTTGCATGGTATGCATGGTGCAACAACTGCGGAGCTTTGAATAAAAAAAAACTGCCTATTGATATTTACTTGCTAAATCGCCGAGCTGTCGCCTGATACAAGTTGCTTAAGGTGTATACTGTATCTCGTTTAATATGTATTAAATTTTCTACAAAGTAAAATCAAAGGACTAAAAAGGAGCCTTAGAAACTCTACATTATCAGGGCTGAAATCGTTACATTAACTCTTGGTACATTATAACTATCTGAAAAATAATGACGCGAACAACACTTCAAAATAGCATTGACGTAATAAAAGTACAACCTGAAGAGTATTGTTTTATGTCAGTAAATGAAAGACGGAAAATCGGGTTGAACGGTTTGTCACTCATTTCTCAAAGATAAGTATAGTTCTATTTATCTGTAGCAAGAGGAATAGCGAATTCACTATGTTTTTTTGTAAGTATTTTAAACTACAAAAGACTAAAGAAACAATACTTTCAGACTTTACCACTGTCAGACTTCGCAGTTAGCATTATAATACGTGTGTGTAATTTATATTTTATCTCTCTAAGTAGGTACCGTAAACTGCTCCAACTTTGCCAACTAAGACCAACTTTGCCTAAATCATAAAATACCATTTTGCTTTTGACACATCATCTGTATTTTACTTTTGAAAATGGGGTAAATAACATTACTAAAGTGGCAACCCATTTCGTTTTTTTTTCTGAGGTAACACTGTCATATGAACCGTCATTGTATTGTCAAAGACTCGCAGGCGAGGAACGTTATTTTGTTGTGTTTGTAAACTTTTTGTTTTTTCCTGTTTAACGCTAGAAATCCTATTTTCTCAAACCATCACTAGGTAAGAAAATATACCATTTTAATGTGACTACTGCTTTTTTTAGTGAAATTGCTTAGTTAAGGTAATATAGAGTGTAGGTAATGTTGCAAACGGTTACTCGAACACAAATTACACAACTTTGCCTAGAGCTAGGGCTGCCACTATGTATTTTAACCGACTTTCGAAAATGAGATTTTTTGACCTCACAATTTGCATGGAATATGTACCTCATTTACTTTCGCGTATCTTCGCGTTTTTTACGAAACAATTAACCGTTATTTTAATAATATCGAATACCTATATAAAAATAATATATAAAATATTTATAGTATTATATTTGTATTATCTACCCCTGACGCAAAAGGGGGTGTCAATTTGACTGCTATGTGTGTCTGTCTGTCTGTCTGTGGCACTGTAGCGCCTAATCGAGTCAATCAATTTTGCTTTGGTGCGGTTTTTTGTTAGAAAGCGTGTCTTCCGGCGGTAGTCTTTAGACACTTAATGTCAAAATCGGTACTTGTATTATAAATAAATATGTTTTCTTATATTTTCGGCAGTGCCTACATGAAGAAATGGGAAAGAAAGGAAGCAGAAGAAAACCTGGCGCCTTAGCCTTTTAGCACAACCCTAATAAGTTTCTCCGATTGTATGGGTAAATTTTCCAGGCAAGCTCAACTTTGCCTAATTTCGAGAAAAAAAAATTTAAGCCGTTTTGAATTGTGTGCAAAGATATTTAACGATCAGACTTTAGCAAGCCTATAAAACAAAGACAAGGTTTTCTGACTCTGCTTTTATTTTGTAAAATAATCTTCTAGGCAAAGTTGGATTTTTTTGCCACAACTTTGCCTACTACTTTGGAAGCTTCTATTTCATTTAATTCAAAGATTTTGAACTATTTGACACCATACAGCATAAGATAAAATGTCTAATATTGTATTCGAGCAAAAACACCCAGATAATATACATATTATGGTAAATATCTGCAAAAAACTTGAAATCCCGTGCAAAGTTGCAGCAGTTTACGGTAATAAAGAGGATATGTTTATGGTTAGATAAATAATGTGAGAAGTGTCAAACAAAAAACTCAACGTGTCGTAAAAACAGCATAATATTGCGGCAATTAATTCTTAAGTTGCGTAATTATGTGAGCAGATGATAATCTCCGAGTTTAATTTTAAATCATCATCTACAGATAAACTTCGCGCAGTTTAGTTAACATTTTAAAGTATTGGGGAATTGTATAGGAGCAATCGATTTGTTTTGTTTCATACAGCGTAGCTTATTTATTGATCAGTTGTTAAATTATGTCTATATTTACCTCATCCAAAGACATGTGTCTTCTGTGGAAGGACCTGGGCGCTCACCACGATGTATCTGCCCTAGAGAACTCCCCTAACGAGTTAATTCTGCGGGGGAGTCACGACCCTCAGTCGTGAGGAAATACGACTCAAGGGAGATGTTTACCTGTTATGAAATCAGAATATTTATCGAATAATAATACAATATTCCTCTTGTTCCAGGTTTATTAGAGAGTCCAAAGATGACATTGGACGAGAGTATATTACTATCAAAACTGACTGACACAATGAGAGCTCAAATGGGTGTCTTAGAAGCTGCATTATAATCTTTATGCTAGTGTTAATAAGGTTGAAAGCCGTGTAATCGTACAAATTGACAGGCTATTATTAATAACTTATTTTAAAATGTAACTCTCGGATTTGTATGCAGTAACCAAATTCAATCGACGGCGATGTTATATTTCGCAACAAAACTATCAATATTATAAAGAAATGTTCTATTAGCTAAACTGGTATGTATTGTAAGAGTATGGAATGAGAAAAAATATTATTTATTTGTGTATTTCGAATTCTCAGTATAAGGCACGATTGTCTAAGAACACCGAAATTGAAAGCGGCGCAAAATTTATATGGATCTATACTGTATTCAAAAAGTCACGTAGAACTACGTGGCCATGAGGCCCTTAGATGCTGGATAAACTCTCGATACCAGAATTAGCCACTCACAATCGATAAGAAGAAGAAGAATGTAAAAAGAACCAAGAATAGTTTAGTTTTTTTTTGTAACCATCGCTTATTTTACTATCTTTTGTGTGAATCGGTGATTAGGATAGGTATATTTTGGAACCTTAACTAGGAATGTATCATTGAAATATCACTGAACGAAATGATTTGATTCCTTTTTGAAATGTTATATTCACGTTTTGGATCTCTTTTTTATACTGTCCACATTCAATCCGTGCACTTATTCCTTCCGATTTTCTCACTGCAAACACTTCTAATGTACTTTTTTATTTAGGTTAAGTTAGCTAATAAGATATACTTATAGGAATTCTGAAGATAGTGGGCAGCTAAACGTTAAAAATATTTAAATATTTCAAAAGGAAATAAAAAGAAATGCAAGGAATGTAATTTTGAAACGACAGTTGTTGAATTACACGTGAGTGAAAACCGTTTTAGTTACATATTGATATAAATGTCTCACGAAAGTTTTAATAATATAACAGTTTTTGAAGCCTTATATGCTGTGCCTGTATATTAGGTAAATATAGATCAATATTAATGAAAATGTAATGAAAACTCGAGGCTGGTTCCCATTGTATTGTGCCATTTTGCCCATTTTATGTAATATGATGATTCCATGAATTGTACGTCCAATTATGTATATCCGACAAGATTGAAGATATATGTCAGAGGGTTTATCAGATTTAAGTATGTTGTATCTTGAAACATGTATTTGGTTACTGCATACAAAGATATTTTTAAAATCGCTTTAATAAGACAGCTAAGTGCCAGTGGAACAAGCTTTGTGATATTTACCCACGTTTTTGCCTCTAGTACACGTTTTCATATACATAATGGTGTTAAAATGTTGAAATACAGTATTTACCTCAACTTAACTGTGATTTGACGCGTGTTGTGAGATGTTCAAATGGAAAATGTTGAATATTAAATTAAATATTTTTGAAAAGCTCACTTTTTGTTGTCATTCAACTGAAGTAGGTCAAAATTTTTGTTCGTGTTTTTACAATGTACTTTATAGCACTATTTACTACTATGTACTATTCGAACTTCTTGCTAAAATAGAAAAAAACATATTGAATATCAAAAATAATTTATTAATATTAATTTTAGAATAAATACTTTAGAATCTTTTACTTTGGTAGTCTAAAGAAAAATACAATAAAAATATAATTTTACAAATATAAAATGCTTATCAGTAACAATAAAATAAAGGCTTCACTAGAGCCATTCTGCACGTAGTCATTTTGGCAATCAAAATTTTATTTGTTGACGCTCGACCGTGTCAGGACAAAGGAAAGCTTTAGCATGGAAATGTAAAACTCGATAGATTCAATATTAGAAAAAAGCTTTTCTTCATTGCTGTAATCTCTATTCTACATAAACTTCAAGTCCTTTAGCCAAGTGTTTAAAAAGTATGTATCTTTTAGCCAAGCTCTTAGACTACAACATTAATTAAATTTTACATACAATCTGACCCGCGCTGTTACACTAGTTTTCTTTTCCAAAGCTCGTAGAATAGATTGACTTCAGAAGTCGTCCATTGGTCATCACATTGAACAAAGTATGTTTTTTTTTCTTTGGCCATAACTTTGTATTGTGCCAGTTCTCAAGAAAAAACAAAATATATACCACCTATCGAGTTGCACAAACGCTGTCTTTCCTTCACTTCAAAGCCCTTCGAGCGGAGTGGCGCTTGCCACTTCGTAACCACTATACTATCTGTTTGGTAATCTATTTATCGAAGCTATTGAAGACGGAGCGGATGATGTTGACTCCCTCTCGTATCTGCGCCTCGGTGATGACGAGTGGGGGAGCGAGACGGATAATCTGGCCGTGTGTTGTCTTGGCGAGCAGGCCGGCGTCGCGCAGGCGCAGGCAGGCCTCGTACGCGGGGATTTCTGCAGAAAAATAACCGTAGGTAATTTAATTTAAAAAAATTATTTATCAGCTCTAATTTGGTTTAGCATTTGCTCCAAAACATACATACAGGTAATAAAGAAAAAGCATACCTATTAGAAAAATCTAGCAAAAAAAGTATCCCTATAAACTATAGCTTGCACTATAATTATGTATCTATGTGTATGATTCCCAGTGTTCAATTAAAGAATCCTCATCATCGCGATGAGGATTCATAAATTGAACCAAATTTTTACTATGATGCAGGCGCAATTGCAGGTGTGCCTAACTAGCGGTGCGTATCTATTCAGTCAGCTGAGTTATTTTCACCGAATCAATTGGGCATGGTTTAAGTTAATTATGGTGTATTCGTAATGTAAGTATAGTTTGTTTGTCTAGTACGGCAGTCGTTAAGCCATGTCCTTAGGGCGGCTTGATAAACTCTCGACACCAGAGTTGGCCACTCTCATTCGATAAGACGAAGAAGAATGTAAGTATGTGCTCACTGTCATTGACCACCATGGCGCACAGCAGTCCCTTCCCCCGCACGGCGACCAGCTGCGAGGCCGGCAGCTTGCTGAGCTCCGCGCGCAGGAGCCGGCCCAGGCGCTCTGCGTTCTCAGCCAGCTTCTCGTCTAGGAGGACCTGGGGAATATATTTTTAAAATTATACATGTAATTTAAGGACGGTAAAACCTTGAAACTCTACCGAAAGCTACGTTTCGTTTAGAGATTACCATTGGGTTTACCAGCTTCATTACATTATTTTTCTTCTTATACTGTTTGTTTTTCTCGGTAACAGTACGCGCCTCGTGTTTTATTGAACACAATTTGTTAATGAATTCATTAATTTATCCTTGTAAAATTATTAATAAAATGATTTACCTACTTACCTTCATAGCTTCCAATGCGACAGCACACGCCAGAGGGTTCCCGCCGTACGTAGAGCCGTGGGTGCCGGGTTTGATCACCTGAGAATATTACATTGTTAGAGTTTAGGTGGTTGTCAAGCGGAAGTATAATCAAGGGTCGTGCAAGACAGTCACGATCAATTAGATTTGTTTGTTGGACGAGACGCGTGCTCAGACGATGTCTTTGAAAAGTCTACACTTCTCTTAAAACTAGGTAAGGCAATTATCATAAACAACAAGATAATAAAAATCACAAGGAGCATCTGGATTCAATGCTCAGGACCGGGAAGAAAAGAGGCCTATGCTCAGCTGAGGGCGATAACGGGCTGATGATGATGATGAATGATCATAAAAGCGAATGTTTAATAGGTACATTGATCGTCTATGCTTTCATGCCGCAACGGAGTGATGGATCATCGTTATTTTTTGCAAAGCGATAGTGTAGATTGAAAGTGATATCAGCTACATTTTATACCGTAACATAGCGAACGACGCCCCGGATATCCACTAGTATAAGTTCTACTACGTTTAGCAACTTACATCCATAACACTGTTGTTAGCGAGCACGGCTGACACGGGCATGACTCCGCCACTCAGTGCCTTGCCCAGGATTAAGATGTCTGGCTTCACGCCCTCGTGGTCTACTGCTAGCAGCTTGCCTGTGCGACCTGGAAAAAATATTTATTTAATTTAAAATTTGCATGATATAGCCCTATGAACCATAATGTGTATAAAAGCGAAAAATAACTCGTTCCTCCTCCTCCTCGTGTTTGTGCCACCTTCACGCCACGATGGAGCAACACAAAATTTTAATTTTTGATTCCTTAAAACAATCGTTGCGAAAATGTCGCAGAAGCCATTTAAAAAGTGAAACTTGAACCCTAGCGAAGTTGTGAATTTATACGAAAAACGGGAATAATTCACAGAACGTCTTTTAATTACACCAGTCTGATGCGTAGCTCACTTTGAGGCAACACGAGTAGGTATTTCAAAGAGTAACCACAAGTGTAGTTTTTTCCTTTCACCTAGTCCCTATTTGGTGGAGTCAGTAGACTCCGACAAATACACGACCTTACCTCCGTTAGTACCTAGAAACTGTTTTTTTTCGAACGACTGCCATGCCATCTGGTCTTTGCAACCTACACTAGTAAAATGACTAAATCCCCAACTGACCGAGTCCAGTCTGCACCTCGTCTGCGATCCACAGCACGTTGTGTTTGGTGCAGAGCTCGCGTACTCGCTTCAAGTAGCCGTCGGCGGGGACCACCACGCCGGCCTCGCCTTGGATAGGCTCCACCATGAACGCGGCTACTGTTGGGTCTTGCAGGACTTTCTGGAAACGAGCACAATCATTTTATCATTAAAACTAGTGGGTGCTCGCGGCTTCGCTCGCATTGAGAAGTAAAACTTGAATCCTCTATTTCACCCCTTTAAAAATGGAATTTTCAAAAATCCTTTCTTAGCGGATGCCTACGTCATAACATCTACCTTCATTTCAAATTTCAGCCCAATCCGTCCCGTGGTTGGGGCTGTGCGTTGACAGATCACTATATCAGTCAGTCAGTCACCTTTGAGTTTTATATATATAGATAAATAAATACAAATACAATACAAATACATTTATTTATAAATCGGATTTTTTTGTACTACATTGTATTGAGGTACCAGTAGGTTCTGGACTAGGAATACCTGTATCGCAGGCACCTACTATATGGCTTTACATACAATATCTTTGGCAGTGTGATTCTTATCTGAAATTTTAGTGTAATTGAGTAAACATTTAAATATTTAAAAAAAAAAAACTGGGACATTGCACACAACGCAATCTAGCCCCACAAAAAGCAAACGCTTATTGTATCGTGTCAAAACACATAATTTTGTAAACATACAAGACGGTTTAACTCGGCCGCGATTCCAGAACGGAGTTTCTAAAGATGTGAAAACGCACGATACACGTTCACATACGCGAATTTACGTGAGTAAAACTGATTTTAGTGATTGTGTGTATGAAAAGAAGAGTTGGCGGGCATGGGTGAAGTATGTTTGTTCCTTTAATGGGTTAAATCAATTAATAATAAAAATATGAATATAGATAAGAAATTTGATTTGCATAGTTTACACGGGTAACACCACGGGGAGCCAGCTAGTTGACATTAATGATCGCATAATGCAATTTAACAAAATTATTATAGGAAAGAACCTACACGAAAGAATGATCATGTCTCTGAACAAAACCCACAACAATGTTGCGAGAAAATATTTAAATTAATTGCTAATTTAACCATTACCATCAATGATAATGTATGTTTATGTTTAACAACATCACAGTCATGGTAACAAATCAGATAACTGGCACATGAAAGAGGCGCGGTCATATTTGCAAAAACAATAATATTTTTTTATCTGTGATCTTTAACCCACTGTTATTGATTAACATCGTGCAAATATTTTATCAAACTCACTATTGCAGGACAGTGGTTTCAACATAAAAATATTAATTCAGAGATATATAAATATCTATAATAAGTAGGTACATATAGGTAGTTTTCAGTTTGTTCTAAACCCAGTTTTGACTTCATAGCAACGGTACCAAACCGCGATATCTAAGGTTTACCAATTCTTGGGTCAAATAAAATGGATTTTAAACAGAGTTTAGCCAAGATTTCGATTCTCTAAACATCTTACAGTAAACATGTCGGTTTATCACCGTATCTATTTGTATGTGTTGTGTTTACAGATAATGTTGCCGAGTCCACCTCTGGGCGGTGGTAGATTAAGGTGGGAGTAGGCGTGCTTGGATCCACAGTATATATAAACGACTGGATCGAGTAACTAACCTCAAGCGCCGGTATATCGTTGTAAGGTATGAGCGTGAAGCCCGGCATGAAGGGCCCGAAACCCTCGTAGCAGGAGGGGTCCGATGATGACGACACGGCAGACAGCGTGCGGCCCCAGAAGTTGCCCTCCGCGAATACTATCTGAAATACAAACATCGTAATAATAATCTTAAGTACTTATTAGATTTCTACAATTCTATTTAAAAAAACAATGTATTCCTATGATTAGAAATGCCATTAAAATTATAAAAATCTAGTGGACGCCAGCGGCTTCGCTCGTCTTATTTCGGGATAAAAAGTAGCTATGACACTTCCGGGACCATATACTATCTACACATAAAAAATCATAAAGATCGGTTCAGCCGTTTTTGCGTGATGAGCGTTTAAATAAACAGAGAAACCGATAAACAGACAAAAAATCTATATATTGTTGGAACGTGTTGTTCAGTTATCAATTCTAAGTATCTCCAAATTTAACCAAATTTAAGCTTTAACATACATAGTTGTATCGCGGGCGAAAATCGGCCAAAACTGTCGAGCTCGGCATTGGCAACCGTAACGGACATGGTTATTTTAAATGTTTAAAATACCCCGCTAATCAGAAAATGCAATGGCATCTTTGCATGGTAGCATCATTGGCAGAACCCTTCGCTGTGAGGGTCTTACTCTCACAGGGAAGGGTTCTGCATATCTGCCTACTAGCAATATCTGGCGGTTGTTTTTTTCAACAAAAACTAACGCTAGTAGGAACATAGATATACAAGTTTTGCGTCCACTTCATAAAAATAATCAAGAATTATGATACCTTAGCCTGTCCGTCGGGTATTTTCTTGACGGTGTAGCCCCACTTGCGCGCGATCTTGCAGGCGCTCTCCCCGCCCTCCACGCCGGTGTTCATGGGCAGCAGGCGGTCGAACCCGAACAGGGAGGTCATGAACTCCTCGTACTTGCCCAGCTGGTTCGAGTAGAATGCTCTGACAAAAAAATATGAGAATAAATAAGAAATCATTCAGATATCTCATATGTAGATGTGAGGGTTAAGCTAACAGTTGATGAGGTTTACTATTTAAAGTCTTAGAAGAATATTTTGTCAATCTATGTAAACGAAAATGATTTTTATTTTTAATCATTATTATTGTAAGCTTGAAACAATTAGTCACTAGACTTGACCCATGACGTGCCATATCAATACATGAAAGTAGAAGTTATTGTCGCGTGACCTCCAAAAATGAAATTCAATGATGATGATAATAATAAAGTATTTAACTGCAAAGATGAAACCCATGTGACAAAGGACAGAGATCTGAGGTCCATTACAAAGGATAGGAAAAGTTTACATAGTGAGGAAACATTCAAATGCTAAGTGCTAGTTGGTATATGATTAGGTTACCTGGAGACAAGCGTGAGTTTCTCGGCCTGCTCCTTGAGCGCGGCGATGATCCTCGGGTGGCAATGTCCCTGGTTCACCGCGGAGTATGCGCTCAGGAAGTCATAGTACTTCTTGCCTTCCACGTCCCATACGAACACACCTGGAAGGCGAATATAGCGTTACAGAATAACAGCGACGGAGCGATTAATCATCGTGATATTTGGTACAGTGATTATATGATGGTGTGAGGTTTAAAGACAAAACGATGGATCATAGTGTTGTAACTGATAAAGTTTACATTTAGTTAATCCCGAAACTAATCGAGCGAAGCCAATCATACAAATATTTTTACAATTTTACATACTTACCTATGTATATGCTACTATTGAATTTAATCTAAAAATAGTTTGTTTCGGACAAATAACTTAAACAATCCATATTTTGTTACAACTTAAACACTATTCTTACTAAAAGTTTGGAACTATAGATACTATCAGTGTAGGTACACATATGTATAGGTACTTTATTAACACGTGTCGCCTAGCTGTCTGTTTGAGCAAATTAAAGTTCATCAAAGGATTAGCATCATAATCTACGTTTTATGCATTGTTATAAAGATAAGAACAGATTGAGAGCAACGAGTTTTGTGACATCACGCATAATTATGGCCTCATTGCGAGAGATATAACCTAATTCAATTTCAAGTATATATTTTTTCAATTCTGGTTACAGAATTGTTTTAAAACACTATACACTGATCGATTTATTTGTCCTCTTTTCGTAAAAGTTGTTCCATCTCATTATACCTTACTTGTAATAAAAATGTGTAAGTATCTACATGCTATCAAACACGCAGCATTTCATATTTACATCCTAATAAAAATAAAACGGGTACAATTAAGTAATAAAACAGAGATATTATGTAAAGATTCCACTCGGAACTTTACCAGATATTAGTAAATATATCTCTTAACTAAATCAATAGGAATCACATCTTATCTATGTTAAACAATTTATTGCTGTTTAGAAAACAAGTCAAATAAGTAAATACGTCGATCATTTAAAATTGTGGTTTTAGTCGGTAGATTTAACCTTTTAGCTGGTTATATCTGGAAATAAATACGGGTCGTATCATATCACGCAGTATTATTTTTACTTTGTTTTACGCTAAGAACTCACGGAGCGGTTTGTTCCCGCATGTTTAAAGATAATGTTTAATATGAAAAAAAATTACATGGATAAGCATACATTAAGCTCAATAATGTTATTCAGCTTAATTTATGCTTATCCATGTAACTTTTTTACACATCCTAAATTTTAAATATACATTGCAGTTTTAGCTAAATCATATCTACTGATATAATGGCGATAGTTATCGTGTGAATGTGTTTGTCATTTCTTTAAGTGTACCAGGTTAAATGAAATTATGTGTGGAAAAAGATTGGTCCCATGGCTACTTTATATCCCTGATCAACGCGGGTAACACCGCGGGACTCGCGGCCGCGCCGCCATTTGATATTTTGCATTATATGAAAAATAAGGTTAGGTACCTAGCAGTGACCAATAAGGGTAATTGCAAATATATGTACCTATATATTAACATATAATATCCTATATATTATCTCGAGAACTTCTCGAGATAATACAGTAAGACAATATCACTTGATAAATAAAATACATGATTACAAAGGAGACGCTACGGCTCGCTACGAAATCGTAGCGCGTAGACTTCGTAGCAAACAGCAGAGTATTCAAATTTTGTTTACAGTTTTCATTAGAAAGTACGAAAGTAATAACTATCTGTTAAGTCCCGTATGAAAGTTTATAATGATAATAATGGAAAAAGCCTTGGTTTCTATTAGGTACATAAATTTATTTTGTGGGGTTGGAATAAAAAACATACCTTTGCATTGATTGTGCAAGAGAGACATTAAAAATAGTAAAACCTGTTAATACTCGTACAATTTGTATATGTTGGTACTTTACAATTTTATAGACCCTTTTATCAGAGAGAGGCGAATACCTACTCCACAGACAGGGGCCTCGCCCTTATATTCAAAGTAATAAGGTATCAGAGGTAAAGGAAAATTTACATTAAGAGGAATAATAGACATAAACCGAAAAATATGAAACATTCTGTTTAAAACAGACAAAGAGTTTACCTTCACCACGCGTGAGAGCTACAGGGATGGGCGCGTAGTTCCGACATCCTCTCTTGTCTTCGAGGGCGAAGATCTCTTGGGACGACAGAACTTTATCCGCAGACATTCTGAAAGAAAGTTAACAAAAAATCATTTTCACCATCATCAGTCTTGTTATCGCCTAATGCTGAGCATAGGGCTCTCTACTAGTTCGCAACTTATCCCGGTCGTGTGCAAATCGAATTCAGGTGCACCCTGCGCTCAGGTAAATCTCTAATCTTATTGTCATTTGGTCTCCAGTCCGTTAATGCATCGAGAAATTATAAACTACAAAATGATGTTGAAATGATTTTCAACATTTGGGCACGATCTCACCTGCTGGAAAGCGACTCTGTAGCCGAAGATGCTGGGCACTGACTTTGATACCTTTTCACTGTAGCTTTGAAAGCACTCCGAATGTATCGCACAGGGAACGAGACCGGGAGAGAATACATCTAATGTTTAAAGAAGTAAGTAAATAAAAATTGTACCAATCACGTAGGTATTTGAGAAATTATCCTAGCTACGATTTTCCATTTAAATCATCGCTGAATATCTAATAAATTATGGTAAAGGGAAAACCAAAAAACGAAAATAATGCTTGAAGGAGCTCCATCGGATGGCAGTAAACTAGACACGAATAAATCTAATAAATTAAATAAGCCACATACCTCTAGGGACTAAAACTTGTTATTTGAGTGAAACCAATTAATAAACTAACGAAAAAACTCGCGCAAAGTACTTTATATAGCGCTATTGCACATAACTCATCGCCAGACAAACTACATAAGATTGAGAAAAAATGAATGAAACTATTAATTAATTAAACAATATTAAGCTCATTAATCAGAGCAGGCCTCATAAAGAGATTACGACGCATACTTGACTATATAATCGTAAATTCTGAGACATTTTTATTGTGTAATGTTATAAATTGATAAACTTGCGTGCAAACAAAATAACATTGAGATAAATCATGATGAAATGGTCACAAACACGGACCACACATCTTCTATGATACAGAACTGGCGACAGCTAAAAATAGATAAATAACAATGTAATTAAATTTATCGATAACTTTTCAATTCACAAATAACAGTACCTAGGTATCTGTCGGAGTTAAAATAGTTATTTTTGAAATGTAGCTGACCTTTTGAATTTGAACAGAAACGTGTTAGGTTTATTTATGAAAGTGAAGATATTGGCAGGAGGTGTGACCCCGACCAAATTTAACAAACGACTGATGAATGAGGCGCGATGTTCGCGATAAGTCGGGTTAATTTGAAGAACAAGCGGTGTCATCGGAAAAATACCGAAGTCGGTACATTACAGCTTCTCTCCCAATGTTACGTCATAGTCCCTGGCCTATCTTAATGATTCGTTCAATCGCCTACTTTATTTTGATACGAATGACAACAAATGTATAAATAGCTAATATTGATAACCGGGGTTATTGTAATGCCACACCGACTTTAATAAGGGTCATAATATCTTCTTTAATAGAACTTTCCAGAATGATAATCTTGGGTCAAATTTTCTTCTACTTACGCAAATCGCAATTTATAAATATTATGAGACAGTTTCTAAGGCTTGTCTACTTATCGCACAGAATATAGATCATCATCATCATCAGCCCGTTATCGCCCAATGCTGAACGTAGGCCTCTCTTCTTGTACGCCACTCATCCCGGTCCTGCGCAGATTGGTGTTCCATCCACCGCAGAATACAGATGCTTATGGTAAATTAAATATAAGATTTTAGCAGAGCTAGAATAAGAACTGATAAGTAGGTATTATTTACCTGTACTAGGTACATACATATATGTAAACGGTACAGGTTTATCAGAGAACTAATTAACTAACTTACTTAAATCCTAAGTTAACGAGTGATTAATTGATATCGGTGTTTTCTCTCTCATTTAGGTATTGCTGTATCAATTTAAGAATGTAACAAACCATCAACTAATCACTGGTTAACTCAAGTTTGAAGGTGGGTAAGATGGTAGTCCTAGAGTACTACTTCATCATCATCATCATCAGCCTAAAGAGACCCACTGCAGGGTATAGGCCGCCTCCCTCTTAATCGCCAATAATCCTTGTCTTGCGCTGTTAGAATAGAATAGAATAGAATATATCTTTAATGTACACCATAAAACATAGAAATAACAAAACAGGAAATAAACTTAAATATATTAAAGTGATGCACATTGGGCGGCCTTATCGCCTTAGGCGATTTCTTCCAGGCAACCTTTTGGATGGACATTACTAAGAATTATAAACAGGCGGTGTACTAAAAAATATAATTAGATACAAACATTAGTTAAAAGACCAATACATACTCATAATATACATAAATAAATACAATACATACATATTTCATACATATTACACAAAACATTTAGGAAATAAGCTACTATTTTTATATAAGTAAACTACATAAATTAATGCTATAACAATGACAAATAATGGTGATACACTAACTTTTGGAATATACTCAGCGACTTGGCCTGCCTGATGGTCAGGGGCAACGTGTTCCACAAGAGGATGGCTTGGATGGTAAAGGATTGAGAGTAAAGAAGGTTGGAAAATTCAGAAGTAGAAGGAGTCTCTAATATAAGGGTCCGGGACGTGCGCAAGGAGCTGGAGTGAGAAGCGGTAACAAATTGGAAACGTTCTTTCAAGTAAATAGGAGTTGAGGGAATGAATAGGACTTTGTAAAGAAGGGACAGGATATGCGAATTGCGACGAAGACGAATGGGCAACCACTTCAACTTTTGACGGAACTCCGAGACATGGTCGTACTTACGCAGACCATATATGAAACGCTGTTCTTGCCCAGATGTTTCCTTCTAACTTTCTTATGTCATCCAGCCACCGTTTCACAGGTCTTCCTACACTTTGCTTACCAAGACGCGGTTACCGTTCAGTTATTGCTCTGCTCCATCAGCCGTCAGTACCACAGTACGTCTCGCCAAGTAACCATCCCATCAACACTTGAGTCTTGTAATTCGAGACCCGACGTCTTACACCTTCGTTCGTTTTCGGATCTCAGTATTACGATACGAACCCTGTCGCGTAACGTAATGCCTAAGATGGACCGTTCCATTAGTACTACTTACCAAATACTTGACACTATTATAAGAATGCTACTAAGAGAGTATTGTAGTTTGTAGGTATTTATAATAACAGGTTCTATGTAGTCAACCTTGAATTCGCAAAACCATAAATCAGATACATACATACTTCATAAATATCTACTTTGAATTAAAATTTTAAAAATATTGACTTCAAACAAATGTTAATATTACAGCCTGGCCTACCTACTTAAACAACATTTATGTAAATTATTCACTTAGGTACACAAATGTTTCAATAATATTATATAATAGTTAATGAGATAAAAATCACTTATCAAAATGTGATCAGCGTAAACATTTTGCGCCTATGAGTAAATTGTAGGTACTTTTCATCCAACATTCCTTCCTTAACAAACCTTATTAACATCGTGGTGCAAATAAAAACGTCTTTAAATAAAATATGTTTACTACATAACAACCTAAGTGTAATGATACAATCTATGATCACAGACAGAAATCTAATAATGATGCACTATTCACTATCTCTTTAATTATGTATTATACTTCTTTTTTATGAAAATCACATTTGACGATAATTCATATTATTCTGTATTGTTTTACAAATAAAGAAAGATTTTAAAAATATAATATAGAATAGTATACTACATTATAATAATACAATAAGCACTAAAACTGATCATATGTTTTTAGCAACGAATGTACCTACATTCTATTACTGGTTTGAAGTGTCAAGCACACAATTTTTTTAACTATCTACATGAATAAATATTACACAACTACACACTCTGTGACTTTTTAGCATCAGGATCCATAACTTGCCAAGTCAGTAAAAACTTGTAAGTAGCAACATAAAATAAGTACTTATCTTACTAGGAGCACAAAAATCAGCATAGTGATTATTTTACGTGTGAAAAACAAAGTTGCCACATCGCTAAATTGTCTGTCTAATTCTTCAGTTTTCCTTCCATTTCTCCGCCATGCATATCAGGGTATGCTGGGAAGGAAGCTGCACCTCTCTCCGGTACTGATGGTAATGAACCTCCTTCTGCAAGCCTTTTCTCTTCAATTTTAGCAGCATTCAACTTTTTCAGTTGTGCTATGGCAACATTCTTTGTGATCTCTTCTTCTGTCGGTGGCTCTGCTCTGTAATGATAATAAAAATGTTATATGGCTAATGTACAAACAAAGATTGCTATTATTTTGCATAGATTGCATGTAAAGAGGTTTTTTGCTCCCTCTTTTGTCAAAGCAGTATTATTTTACCTAATTGAAGTAACCTATTTATATATATATACATATAATTACTTCAGATTTTAGGACATATCATTACAACTCAAAAAATATATTATTTTGTACCTATTCATATTCACCTTGTCATTTAAGAGCCTTGCTCTTTTCGGTAGCCTCACAGTGATAATCTCGGCCTTCCAAATTCTTTTTAACCTTCTTTTACATTTCTTTTTCTTTATAGGCTTTTGTCATTCTTATTTCAAATACATATTTTGTTATTAAATACCTACATGCATAAATCTAATAAAAACTTTTTTTTTTCATGGGATAAGTTTTTTAGTTTGACTACAGCCAGCCTGATGTTAAGCATTGCCTACCCTATTGATTAATCACCTTCTTTGCCTGAGCCATGATTCCCACTCGGAAGGAATAGGGTCCTGGAAGTCCTGACCCTTGGGAGGGTCATACCATCGGGTGGGAGTCCTCTTGCCTCTACCAGGGTCAGCAGCGATCTCATAATACTGGTTGCCTATGTAGTCTTTGCCTGGAAACATTATTTAAAAAAATATGTGTTAATTAATATCTTTTTAATTCCTTAATATTTGCAACTAAAATGGGTTTGGCACTTGACCACACTTATTAACTAAATTAAATACTTAAAATTCACACAGTTCAAGAGTTATTCGCCTTGTAAGATAAATAAATAAACTGTCCACATAGATACCAGACAATATTATAGTATTACCCATAGGAGTGCCTCTTATTTGCCTCGGTCTAAATGAGTTAATAAAATTTCTTATCACAATCCTCCACACTGGACGGTATTCACCCATCTGAAACCAAATTTAGATGTTATAATGTTATGAAAATTAATATCCAATAGATGTATGTATTGCATTCATATCTATTATTATCTATTGAGTGTATTGAGTGGACGAGGTTATAACCGTAGGAACTTCTTTCTTTCTCACCTTGAGATGTTATTCAGTTGCACAAAAGAGACACCTTGATAATGAATTTTATTGTTAAAATTAAAAAGCACTTCTCTTGCAGTATTTTCTCGTTTTTATATTGTTTTGTTTTGGTAGTGGCAAAAATATGATAGGTAGGTACTGAACTGATCTGACATTGACAACGAATCGAACAGTAATATGTATATTGTTTTCAGAAAGATTATTTTGGCAAAATTGCGGCCATACCGCAGAGGCCACAACCAAGATTAGAATAGAAAGATTACATATTTGTAACTAATTAAATTCTACCTCATCTCGTTCATTTACTTAGTGTTTTAAGTTTATTAAAAGTTTTAGTTTATAAGTTAGGTATTAATTACTTAAGTTTTTATTTTAAATTAGTAAAATTTGTTTTGTAAGTTGTTAAAATAAAGATACGTTTTTACTTAGTTCTTTAGGCTGAAATTGTATTGTCATTTAAATAAACCAAAATTTAATAATCGGACCATTTTCATTTGATTACTCACATTCGTTTTTACTATAACTCTAGCCAGTATAGTTTAACTTTTCAATCTTTCTCACACGGTTTGTCACTGTCAAGTGTCAGTCAATGTAGTTGACAGCACAGTTGTCGTACAAAAGCAAATAGTGTTCGTGTCGTGATTCTCGATTTCAATAGATTTTATTATTGGCAGGCATTAATTTGCCGGGATTTATATTTTACTCACGAAGATCTATTGTAACAATCTTTCATCATGGCGAAAATGGCATTTCAGCACCAGGCTGGGACAGCGATGGAGTGTCTCAGCGTAAGAAAGACCACTCCCCTCATAGGTGGCTTTGTTTAGTAGTTCTAAGTACTTACCTGTGACTTACCTTGCTTTTAGATCCCTATAACGCTACAAAAAGAAGCTGGTGTTGACGCTGAAGGCAGAGAAGTGATGAAATGTGGCTTCAAAATAGGAGGCGGAATAGACCAAGATTTCCGAAAAAGTCCTCAGGGGTATACTGACAATGTATGTACCTAACACTGACCATGATGTTCTATTTACAAATAAGTATTACGGTTGCAAACTAATCTATACCTACTACAGAGTATTGAAGATTTTTTCTATGAATAACATGTAAATTGTATTCATAACTTGTGTATATGTTTTCAGGGCATCTATGTGACTGAGGTCCACGAAGGTAGTCCAGCAGCAAAATCAGGCCTAAGAATGCATGATAAAATCCTACAATGCAATGGTTATGACTTCACAATGGTCACACACAAAAAAGCTGTGAGTTACATAAAGAAACATCCTGTTTTAAACTTGTTAGTTGCAAGAAAGGGTGTTACTTCTACATAATCAACATCTATGTACAATTACTTGTTAAACAGAAACCTAACTTGATGCATGCAGAATTTGTCAAACATGAATCTATGTATATTTGATTAAATTATTTCAATGTTGCTGTGAAACATGCACAAGTATGACAAATGTGACTAAGTTATCAATATAAGTATAGTTTATCAACATGATGTTGTAAGACACTTAATAATGAGTATTATGACAAGTTTAAAATATTGTTATTTATTTTGTAATGTAAGAATAGTGGATAAAAAAATGATTTTATTAATTTGACTACTGAGATGTTGTACAGAAGAAGAAGAACACTGGAAATAGATGATAGTTAAGTTACCAGTTTATATAATGATTATACTCTTTTGATATTTGCATTTTTATACTTTAGCAGCTAAGATCCTACAAATAATTTTGTCACAAAATTTCTGATACTGTTCACATTTGATTGAGTAATTTAAGAATGTGATGATGTTTGGATGTATACAGTAACTACATTTATGCATTTTTATTTGTAACTGCTGGGATTTCAGACATTCAATACTAATTCTAAGTAGAAATTAAATGGTTGGTTAACCTATATTGCACACAAGATGTTATTTAACAAATTAAATTAATTTTAGCATGTCAATCAACCTATTCAGTGAAAATCAGCTAGATTGAATATAATGTTGTGTGCCAAAATAGATGAACTTGCTAGGAAAGAGACTATTCACTTATGTATCTTCATAGCATATTATGCTTAACACCAAATATTATTCAAAAGGGTATTAATAGAATCTTATGTACAAATTGAATTTTAATGAAGATTTTATACCATAGATTTTTTACTTTATTGCCTACCAGATTAGATTAATTCAGGATAATTACCCCTAGAAATTAAATGTAGTACTTAATTGCAAATCAATCACGCTAATTTTTTTTACTTTTATTATTTGCAAGGTCTAAGCCTAATATAAGTTTAGGAAAAATGTACAATGTGAACATTCTTTGTATAAGCAACTAATGTATTTATTTAAAATGTGTTTTTCTAAATTGGTGTTGTTTCATTTTGTACCATAACTGTGCTTGCTTTAACTACATTGTACCCTAAATTGCAATAAAATTGAGACAGAAAATGCCAGTTGTCTGAAACACTAGGTAATATTATCATGGCAAGAGTCATGTAATTATATTTTTTTCACCTTAACTTCACAGTAAAGATAAGGCTGTATGGTCAGTGATTCTGCTAGTGGAAGATACATCGCTGCTTTGAAAGAATAGCGTCATATTACCAAATACTACAAAAATGACTTTTTAACACCATTCGACGTAAAATGATCTGTTTTATATACTCAGTAAAGATCATATTCCTAAGACAATATTTACGGCTGTGGCGCCACCGAAAGACTGTATGCTATTGGTCAATTTTGGCCGCCATTTTTAACAGAAAGCGTAGTTATGCCAGTTGCAACTTGTCTTTGAACGTGAACACTCTAAAATATGGTCATATAGCAAATTAAATCAGATTTTAAGTGCAATTTTATCTAGAACAGTGACATAACTCAATATGTGACACTATTCCAAAAAAATCCACATAGAAACTGTAAAGAAATTTCTCATAAACAGTGTGGCGTTTGATTTTGCTACGATATTCTACAAAAAGTAAGTATGACATTAATGTATTAAAGTTAGATATTACTGTTTATAATAAAAAATAGCATTGATAGTATATGTACATTTACAATTAAGACTATTTTCTAGATAAAATATTTCTTGATATAAATAGTACTTTTCGTAATATGACTTTATCTGTTAAATAATCAGTCGTAATTTTGTACTTGACACAGTATTTCAGATAAAATCAACTCAAAATTGCATTTATTATTATGTCGGATACCTACCTACCTAACTAATCAGAGATATTAAGTTTAAAAAACCAAGCATTTTTGTAGGTACTTAGTATTATTTTTAACTATCGTCTCTTTATGTTGTGAATAATCTAGGGAGCTATTTACTAGACAGCTACATTTCAGGTAAGTATCTAGATTCTAGGTAGCTATATTCTAGGAATCTAGATTCTACTACTAAGCTACTTATAAAGAGTAGACATTCTCGGTTGGTGCGTAGATTGAGCTCACATGCCTTGAAAACAGAATCAAACAATTGTCGAAAATGCCGGTCTTACCTACGGTATAGTATAGCGGTACCTACCAAATATTTGCTTGTTTTTTTTATTTATTTCAGTGGTAAACCGACGGATACTAGAGATGTTTCGGAACATCAATGCCCCGCTGGAAAGGAAGGAAACAAAAGTAGAAGTACGTAATTATTATATGAAGTTTAGTTAGTTATTTTTTAGTTATTAGCTCATGTTTCATGAAATATTTTTTATGTTTTTGTTTGTCTTACAGGAAAAAAAAGCAGAGGACGGAATAGATCAAACAATTAGCGTGATACTATCTCATTTACCGTCTGAAAACAACAAGCTTGCAGATGCCGAAGATCCGCTAAACCAGCAAGAACACGACTATTGTTCAGATGATAGCGTTAAGGATTCGAATTTCGTAAACACAGAGGACTATTATTCCGATTCTGATAATAGTGACATCAATTGTAAAAAATGCACAAAACAATCGAAAAGAAATATTTTTTCTGAAAACATCGACCCCATAATATCAGTTGCGGCAAAAAAAAAACAAATGAGCCTAAACCAGGTCCTTCAAAAATATTATATATACCACCGAGTAGTTCATCAAGTTCAAGCTCTTCTTCGAACTCTTCTGACAGTTCGTCGTCGTCTAGCGATTCTTCTGACATGGAAGACGATGTAGAACAACTTAAAGAACAGGTAGCAGGATCAAGTATAGAAAAAAATACGGAGAATACGGAAAACATTAATATAGAAACAGATACAGACCAATATATAGAACAAATCACAAAAATAAACACAAGTATAGATACAAAGCAATGTATAGAACAAGAAACAAAAAAAATTACAGCACCAGACACAGAACATGATATGAAAATGGATACAGAACCAGACAAAGAACAGGATAAAGAACAAAATACAGAAAAAGTTACACTTCAAGACACAATAAAAGATACAGAACAAGAAATAGAAAAAAATACTGAACAAAATACAGAATCTACCAAAACAATCGGACGTAAGCGCAAGGCAAACTCTATGAACTGGATATCTGTAAAAGCAAATATTTTAAGAAACCATGGCAAATCTTACATGAATAAAAAAAACAAAGTAATTCCCGGGAGACAATTGAAAACTCCATGCGGAGTTAAATGAAAATTTAGATGTAAAGAGAATATTACAGAATTAGAGAGACAAATAATATTTCAAAACTACTGGGATATGGGTGACTTGGAACGGCAGCGAGATTATATTATGCGACATATTACTGCTATCAAACCGAAATACTCGTACAAAGTTCACGAAAGCAATCGGGGAATCAATTTTGGTTTTTATCTTTCAATAAGAGATGTTAAACAACGAGTCTGTAAAACTTACTTCAAAGCCACTCTTGATATTAACGACAGAGTTATAAAGACTGTAATCAATAAAACGTCAGACATGGCTATATTAGAGCAGGATCGTCGAGGCAAGCACGAGAACCATTCTCATCTTGATCCTTTGGTCATAGACAACATCAAAAAACACTTGGATTCAATTCCAAAAGTAGATAGTCATTACTGCAGAGCAGACTCCAAGCGAACATACATTGAAGGCGGCAAGACTGTAGCTGATTTACATAGAGACTATGTTGCTCAATGTAAAAGTAAAGGTTTGCCTTTTGGTAATTATCAAGCATATTACAAAATATTTTGTTACGAATACAATATGACATTCTTCAAACCAAAAAAAGACCAATGCGAAAACTGTAAATTATACTAATGCAACTGAAGAAGACAAAGAAATTATGAAACAAGATTATGAACTTCACCTAAAGGAAAAACAACTAGCAAGGGATCAAAAAGATGAGGACAAACACTACACTCCGGACAATTGTATAGTATCAGTTTATGATCTTCAAGCTGCAATGCCTTGCCCTCAAGGTAATAGTTCAGGTTTTTTGAGTTTTCATGATTATTTTCCAAAATTTTTAGATCCCTAATCTTTAATAATGATTAAATAAGCGTAAACTTTTATTAAAAATGTAAAACTTTGTCATATTTATATTATTTTTCTAATTTTATTATGTTGTTTACTTGTTGTAAAACAAGAAAATACATTATATTTCCAGAAAAAGTATTACAGGCAGTAAGTATTTTTGTAAAAGAACGTCCCATTTGATACTGTAACACTATTTATTGAAAATAAATTATACTTAGATGTCACAACTCAAAATGTATCCATATCACTGAGAAAAACCTAATGCATTATTTGTAGTATTTTCAAAAACACCTTTGTTTCTAAAAATATCTTCAATTTTCCTAGTATTATTTTGTGATGACACAGTAATCTTCATAAGTTCGCAAGTGTGATTTTGTTATAAGTCGAAGACCTTGTAGTTGATTGCAATATTATATACTAAATAAGTACTATTTTCTGAAAAGCTTTCAATAAACGTAAACTTACATATATTTCTCGAGTTTTTATTCAAGTTTCATCAATATTTGCGCAGTAAATAAAAAGATAATAGCATTTGAAAATTTAAAAAAACTTTAAAGTGCTCTCCTGTAAAATTCACTCTTTTTGAGTTACAACAGTATTCTTTCAAAGCAGCGACATGTGTACATTGAATCAGGCAGAGTAAATAAAAAACTACTTTGTACCCTAAATTGCAATAAAATTGAGACAGAAAATGCCAGTTGTCTGAAACACTAGCTAATATTATCATGGCAAGAGTCATGTAATTATATTTTTTTCACCTTAACTTCACAGTAAAGATAAGGCTGTATGGTCAGTGATTCTGCTAGTGGAAGGTACATGTGTACATTGAATCAGGCAGAGTAAATAAAAAACTCCTAAAAGCTGTAAAGCTAGAAAAATATGTAGTCCGTACCAGCTTCATAACGATGAACAATTTCTTGTTTCAAGCTGACGATGAAATAGCATTACACTTAAATAATCATTAATAATTATTACCATTATCTTAAATAATCATTTAAGATGTATTGATTGGGATTATAATCCCTGTGAAAACTGTTAGGACTTTTACAATATTAGTAACAATACACAAATAATGAAAATATACCCAGACACAAAGAATACTGACTCTTATCATAATTCTTGTTAAAAGAAATGCCATGATGTAAAATACATAATAATTTTATTTTGAATACCTAAACATTCTAGTTTTCATAATATTTAACAAAAATATTTAGCATTTTGCTGGAGGCCAGTCCCACTGTCCCTTGGGGGGCTTGGCAATCAGAGACTCCCACGGCTTCCAGTTCAACATCTTGCGAGCAAGGTTTAATTCATTCTCAGCTTGGATAATCAGTTCTTCACACTGGCCACAGTTGATCTTTGTCTCAATTTCAAATGTATCTTTAGTCTGAAAAAAAGCACCTTGGTTATTCATTTCAAAATAATGTTCAGTAATAATAAAGAACTAGATATTTTATCATGAGTACTATGTTTTATTTATTAAACATGGGTTCCTCACGTTAGCCAGAACAGCAGCCCTCTCTCGTACAATTTGTTCAGTGTATTTTCTGTACACTGAAGTCTCCGGCATTTTTTGTAATGTTCTCAATATTTTGCCGTACAACGCACCCAGGGTATGGTGAGGATTTGGTGCAACAGCAAGGCCCATAAGACCAGTGGTCTGTAAAAATATGAAAAGGTTTAAAACAATCCCATCTACAATTGTAATTGTGTTTTGTTATTGAACCATTTTATAAAATATCAACCTTTTTGAGTAGCCCCATTTCGAATAAAAGTGATAACTTTATAAATTCACGTTTTGATTACACAATACAAAAATTGGATTCACTTACGAATCAATTTTGACAGATTTTTGGAAATGACAATGGCAACTTCAGTCGTATGACAGTCAAATTGCGTATGTATTACAAACTCTATAGAATTTTATTTGACAGATTGATAATTTTGACTTGTGTGATAATTGACTATGACTGACAAAAGTTAAGAAAGCAATGCAAAAAGAAGCACTGTGGATGGTTGGTGGATTGGATGGATTTCCGATTCGACATTTTCTTTCGTTTCATCTTCCAATTCTCCATTTTATTTTGTGTTAGTTCTTATAAAATCTTCAACTATATATAACGTGTTTTGCTGCTCTTTAATTCTTATCGGTTAGCTATCAGTTCTGGTGAAAAAAAACAAATGATTGTCATAGCACATCATATCCAACACATCTCAGGGGAGACACACAGTTAACAATTTTATTATTCTGCATCAACATATGATCAATAGTTCACTTGGACATCAATCATCTTGAGGAAAACCTAATTAAGGTAATAATATTAACATTTATAAACGTAACTAAGCTTTGAAGATTTCCATCCAGATCAATACTGTTTGGTGCATTTTTATGCATTCAGCTCTGTTATCAGAGATTTACTTAAATTGTATCATCAAAGACTCACTCAAATAAGATATTGCATTTTATACATACAAGGTAATGTAAAAAAGTCTAGTCTAAGCTTATAATGTGGTATAACAAGAAGGAAGCAATAGGTACAACTAGAACTAGATATAATATTATGTCTACCTAAAACCTGCATATTTTGTTTTAAGTTAAGTTTCCATGCTTTGAAATCACCAATATAGTCACTGGACTTGGCCACATAGACCATAAAGCCTTAGAAAACCCATATTATAGTATGTCACTGCTATAATGCTCCAGCATTAGAATAAGATTGGAGTGTTCTCTGCATGAGATTTTACTTATAGATTCAAGAAAGTTAAATCTCCTTATAGGTATACTGTCAAGTTCTAAGAGAGAAATACTGACAAGTACAATGTTAACCCAAAACAACAAAAGAAAACAGTAGGTACATTTTGTACATACATTTAGTAGAAATTGACTTTTATCTGTATACATGTGTTTTTAATATTACCTATATCACTTTTTCTTCTATTCTAGTGATGTATATGTATTACAGAGTAATATTGTCTGTTTGCAGGAACATGGAGGCCTTAGATTTGTCAGAAGCAGCGGATGAGAGCTCGGGGGCTTCTGGTGCAGTGAAGAGTGAGGATGGCAGCCCCACACACGGCACGGGGCGCGGCTCTCCACCTCCCAACTGTGCCATCTGTCTCGGCAGGTGCAGGAACAAGTCCTTCACCGACTCCTGCCTGCATCAGTTCTGCTTCAAATGTCTACTCACATGGAGCCGGGTATGATCTCTATTTATATTTAGTATTCTCATAGTTCAGTGGTTCATGATTCATCTTGTTTATCTATATTGTAATAAATAAACTTGGAGTTAAGTTAATATGTGAATCATGAAACCAATAATATTACTTTTATTATTTGTGTGTTTGGGTTGATTTTACTACAACACAAATTTTATTTAAATATAACAAAAAAAACAGTATTAGGTATTTTACTTACACACCAGTGTTGATAAATTTCCTATTGGACTGTAGATTGAAATTGACCTTGAATTTGAGATAAGTTTGACCTGAAATTAATATCATGTTGGAACAATTTTGGGTATTTGGGTAAACTTAATGTCACCCTAATAAAGATTGTAAGATAAGATAAGATAATCATTTATTCATCAATAGAAATAGTCAACTTATGAACTAAACGTTAACAGTTGGTAATTCTATTGTCTCGTCTTACAAAAATATTTGTAGACATGGAGATCAGAAAATTTGCTATAATATTCAAGATTACCAAATATAGTACTCCTGAGCTATTTCACAAACTTGTGTAATTCAGAAAATAAATAGATAGATAGATACATATGTACATGGCACTGATTCTTATCTTTTGCAAGTCATCCAAAAAGGTTGTAAACAGATAAATTTGTACTATAGTATATCTCCTAGTTAGGGTAATTAGGTTAAACCTCTTCCATCATTAAAAATAGGTGTGATTGGATGTTCACAGATGTTGGCCACCTCGCAGTTTAATTTTTGCTATCTCTCACTAATAATTCTAAGTAGTTCTCTTGAATATTTCCCTGTATCTATTATGCCAACTGTATATCTTGCTCTGTACATTTTCTAGTGTAATTCACTGATACACTCTTATTATTTTCTCTCTTATAACTTTACAGCCAGCATTACATTTCTAAGTCCCTGTAATGTGATAGCAATGTCTGTGCCTCTTTTAAAACATTATTTTGTATATCACATTCCAGGTAAAGACAGAATGCCCACTGTGCAAGCAAAACTTCAAGTCCATCATCCACAATGTGAAGTCCAACCACCAGTACGAAGAGTACCCAGTGCAGCAGCCGCAGGCCGAGGAGAGAGCTCCCAGCATGGACTTCAGCGAGATTGTCAACTCATCCAGATTCAGATACAGGTACAATGATGCAAGGTGACATTTCTGTACATTCATATAGTCACTGCTGTATGATATACATACTGTGGGATGACACTACCACTTCCCAATAAGGTGGCAGCTACACCAAAATTATACATGGTATTGCTTTATGTATTGTATTAATGATAAATTGAAATGCGATTTTATTTATTCCTGTGCCAAAATTGTTTTAGTAATCCACATAAAGGCCATAATTATACAATCCATTTGTATACATACGTATATGTTGTAAGTTAGAGCAAAAATAAAATTAATAAGTAGGTATATGATTTTATGGAGCCTGGTGAAATATCATTTTTTTTCTTTTACATAGAATAGATTTTTGTTTGGCTACAGCCCACTCAATGTTAAGGTATTATTATAACAACTTATTCTAGATTTGAAGATTGTAGTATGCAGTAAACTCAGCTTCCGATAGTGATGCACAGTTTTGCTGTCCTACATTGAATGTAGAAGCAAGCCATGTTTGTCACTTTGACACTTCCACCATGAAACAGTGCCATGTCTCTACCATAAAACGGTATCTTCCGGTCAACTTGCTCAAGGAGCTGGAATGAGCCACTTTTGTTTGCCTGTATAACATGTTAAGCAGTAAGCTCGTGTTTAGAACGACGCTGACGCTCCCGCGGCGCGAGACACTGGCCATCCGCCAGTTCCTGCTGCACTACCCGCTGGCGGCGGTGGCCATGAGCGACCTGCCGCGCGAGCGCGACCGCCGCCACCTCGCCAACTTCCGCCGCACCGTGTACCGGCACAACATGTGGGCGCGTCACCTGCCCGACTTCACCGGCCGCTTCCGGGACTGCTCGCCGGAATTCTTCCGGTAACGCTGCCTCTACACCTAACTATCTTCCTTTTAAACTTGACTAAACTTGTTAAGCTGTTTGAGCGTGAAGCAAACTCACGCTTACACACTCTCACTCGTTCACGGACAATTTTTCGCATTTGTAATGTTAGTTTGAAGTGTTATAATTTATTTTTCACACTAATCAACTCTTTAAGTCTAGTTTCAACTGGTTTTTATATTAAACAGTATAATGGCCCTATTCTCCCTTTTTTACTTCCCTTTTTTGTTACTGACTTGTATCGGTGTACAATGTGGTGTGTATCGTTGCAGGCACAACGACTCGCAGGTGCACCGGCTGGTCCCGTGGCTGAACCGCGAGCTGTTCTACTTGCTGAACGAGAACAGCGCGCACGTGACGTACGTGATGGGGCGCGTGCTGGAGCTGCTGCCGGTGCACAGCATCCTGTCGGCCGAGTTCCGCGGCGCGCTGCAGCGCTACCTGGGCGACCACACGGCGCACTTCCTGCACGAGTTCCACTGCTTCGCGTCCACCCCGTACGACATCACCGGCTACGACCGCCACGTGCAG